>CM043117.1:14358860-14517983 GCA_023701765.1 Hylyphantes graminicola | reverse complement strand
GAGTTACACTTTTAAATTGCAAAGGGATTTAAATAACAAAATTGTGTCATTTTTTTGAAGATTGTAACGTGCCTATATATCTATATAAACTGTTAAAATTTTAATAACAATATTTTAAATCGAAAATTTATTACTAAAGACCAACTAACAAAAACCTAAAAACTATTAACAAAAAGTGAGTCTTTAGACGAAAAACCACCACAAAATGACAACAACTATTTCCTTTCAAAGAACGTTTAATTTCACAATACTACTTTCTCAATGGGACTTGGTGTGTTTGAGGTCATTTCGGGATGTAATAATCATATATATAGTTTATAAAGGGAATGGCCATTTAAAAGAATTTGCTGCATCAGCGAATAGAATGTAGCTTATTAGTAGCAATGCGTAATTGTTTGTTTAGATTTTTTTTATTTACATCTGCACAATAGTTTTATTATGAGCAACCAATTAAAAAAGAGTATTAGCTTAATTAATGTGGTGAAGGGAAATGTCATTATTCTGATTAAATTGTCTTGTATTTGGTAAATATAAAGAAATAATGTTGTTACCAGAATAATATTGTTCCTGAAAAATTTAAGAAAAATTAGGATACTTTATCGAAATCCATCACACGCAATTTAGATATTTTAATATGAGAAAGCTTGTTGTTGCAAAATAATACTGTTCTGAAAAATGTATAGAAAATTATGAATATCTTTTTCGAAAAACATCACACGCATTTAAATACTTTAATATGAGAGATATGTTGGTGTTGCAAAAATTAATATTGTTTCTGAAAAATGTCAAGAAAATTATGTATACTTTTTTCGAAAACATCACACAACAAAACTTCGCATTTAAATATCTCAAGATATAAACTGAAATTATACGATACATTTTTATTTCAATAATAAATTTGCTTGAACTTCCTTATTGTATTTCAAGAAAAATAAACAGTGAGATATAATTTCAGTGAAATAGTATTTTTCAATGCTAGAAAATACTGCTAGAGAATAATAATCTATTGTGTTTTTTCTTTACTCTGAACTCAGCATATCTTAACCCAACGTTACCAAACAATCCTTAACAAAATCACAGTCTGCTTACCATTAACTTTTACAAAAGCACATAAATAACAAACTATAAAATATTATTCATTATTTTGGAGTCTAACCCTTTCCCTTAGAAAAGATACATTGTGAGTATTGTCCTTAAAATAAATTTACATTATATCAACATTGTGAAACATCATACGAACCCTTGTTTCTATGCCATGAAATCGTTTTTTTAGTGGCTTATCAGAAAAGTAATCTTTTGAGGAAGATAGTTACACTGTTACAAATTTTTGTGGCTTGGTTTTTACTCCCAATTTTTTTCCCGTGTCTGCTACAGCTGTAATGTGTAATGGTTAAATGTTGTTTTTATAGTTCGATGTTTAGTTGGACTATTTTAATTATGAAAACTTTGAATGATTCGAATACTGTCAATGTAGTGAAAGATTTCGCCAAGATAAGCCGTTGCAGCTACTAGAAAAGATATTTTGGTACAACTTAGCACGGTATATTTATTTACAAGTGTGGTGAATGATCGTGAAGGATTTGGTGTCTACCAAGTACAAAATTGTAAAACGTTGCTTAAGAGATTTTATTTTCCCAAAACCATACAGTATCGTCCCAAATAGTGTAAAAAAAAAACGTATTGTGCTAGGTGTATAGGTTATTAATGAAAAAATCCATGTTTAATTATTGATATAAAAATAGTTTAAAAATTGTCTCAACCTTGAAAATCCAATTACACCGATGGATTCGCAACCTAGTATTCTCGCTGTTCGATAAAGCATACATTAATTTTTAAACTTTGTAAAGATACATCAGCCTACACAGATGATACGAGGTCTTTTGACACAGGTAAAACACTCATAAGCGTTTTAATTAAAAATTACTTGCAGATTGGGGACAACTACGAAACGCTTGATGAATAACCGAAGTCTACATCACACAAATAGATGTTACAAAAAAGATCATTTAATGTTTTTTTTAAAAACAAGAAAACATATTTAACTGCAGTAACTTCGTCCTATACACAGAAAGTGGATCGAATTTTACTGTGTTAAAAACAATTGATAGTAGCTTTTAATATTTTACTGCTAAATATTAATAATATTCTTAATTTCCGAATTATTTTATACTTCCATAAGAACTGTCCAAAAAAAGAGTAGGTAATAAAGCACTCATCCCTTTAAAATCCAAGCTAACCTAAATTTCTAATAATATTTCAGTTTGGGATACATTCAACACCTTCACTTGGGTATCTCTTCGCTACTAGAGATACATTTCCTGATTGTATTAAATCCTTTGCCTAAGCAACTTAACATTGTGATAGACTACATGACACTCCATTCTTAAACAAAATTAACACATTTAGAGGTGTTAATAAAGGAGATATAATTGCTCTGAAGAGAAGATAAGCTTTATGTAGTGCAGGTAAATCAAAGGTTGTCGGTCCTGCATTCTCTCTAAAAGTAACGACATAAAAAATTGGGGAAAAACAAAATATACCTATTTTTATATGAACGAAATTCATATTCACTTGCTACCATAACAATTTTTGAACGAATGGTAAAATAAATGATGCAGCTGCAACTTTATGCTTGATAATTAAACTTTTATGTTCGTGACTTCGATAAAAAAAAGTGACTAATTCTTCGATAAAAAAAAGTACCCATGTAAACTTTTAACAGAAAAACTAATATCAATTGTTGAACCTCGAAATCCACTTTAATCAACGACTCCTAGCAAACCACTCTGTCTTGATTTACCGTACGAAAGACATAATTTATGCACTTTCCTTTTCTTCGTAAAGATACATGGCCTTCATTGTCATAAGTAAATTTCTTTATCTTAACATTGTAATAGACATGACAGACTAACAGACACGACATGTCCTAGACATTCCTTTGAAAAACAAAATAATTATTTCCTTATAACGGTGTATTCAGATACAGTTCCTGATTGTATTTAGGAATTTACTTAAAATTTAACTTTATCGACTACAGTTACTATAGCCATTTGCAAAAAAAAACACACATTTAGTGGCGTCATTTTGATAATAAACTGCTGACATGCATGCTTACGAGTGCGCAGTAAATCTGTGGTGCCGTCCACGCGCACTAAAAACGATATAAAAAACTAAAATAAATGTAAATATTTATCTGACGAATTACATATTCACTGCTCCCATATAATTTTGAGCCGAAGGTAAAAAAGACAAAATGGTTTTACTTTTATGTTAACAATACAATCTACTCTAAATGGAAAACATCGCGGTGATTGAACCTCAGAATTCAAATTATTCAAAACATCCCTAGCAAACCACTCTGCTTGATTTACCTTACGAAAGACATAATTTATGCGTCTTCCTTCTCTTCTTAAAGATACATTGCCTCATTGTCCTAAGTAAATTCCTATGTCTTAACATTGTGATCGACTCCAGACATGCATGCCCTAGCTCTTTCTTTTAAAAACCAAATAACTCATTCAGTGTCCTTATAACGAAAATAAACGGTTGTGGGAATAACTAGCGACGTGCGATAAATCAATGGCGTTAAAAAGAGTTATCAAGGGCCTGAAGGGGTTTACCTAAGGTAGCTGACAACTACTGAAATATGGATGTACAGAGGGAAGAGGATATATCTCGGGGGATATTATTGGTTAAGATTGACAGCGCATTCCTGGGTAATGTAATCGGTTCCGGCTGCCTATTTCTAGCCTCCTTTAGGTGCGTTAACACAGCCAATAACGCCTCGTAATTTAGAACCCTGGTCAAGTGACGAGGTCGACACCTGCCAACGGAACTTCGAGCGACGTCGTACGCTGACGTCGTCGGGACTTTGGAACTCCACAGATTTAACGAGCACGTCTGTCCCAGTGTACTCGGGTCCATCCGTCACGAGTTGGATTTTTCTACCCTTTCCCAGTACAGATATTCAATTTACAGGACGACGGGCAGTAGGTGGGATTCGACCCCCCACACTCCTGAGAAGGGCTGACTGAATCCAGAGGCGAATGCCTTACCACTCGGCCACAGACAGCCATCAACAGCCTGCGCATTCCTGTATTGGTAGTAGTTTGAATGACGTAATTGTAAAAGATTTTTTGGTTGAACGAATTGGATTAGACGATTGACTTGTTTCAGGTGACGTAACTCCTTCCAAACTTCCTACCTAAACCCTCTTCTATCGGTCCTCTGATTGGTGCTCAGTTATCACGTGATATTGCTCACAATCCAGGTTTGGGCAAGAATTTTTGATCATTCAGTATTTCTAGTGCTATTCATAAACCAGAAAAATGAACCCTTTTACTGTTTCAGTTAATAATAAATACCTATAAATAAGCATAAAATCAACTAAAAAATTGATAGACTAGCTTTATATACCCGGTGTAATGACAATAATCTTCATTCTATTGACAGCACCTCCCATAAAAGTTATTATAATCTTTAAACTAGGATGAATGGCAGCGAAAAAGTTTAGATTACTTAACGTTTTAGATTTATTAACCTACAACTACTAACAGATAGTAAAAGATAGTTACTTTAACTGATAGTTACCTGCCTCAGGATACAATTAATTATAAAAATCAGTTGAACAGTTCCCTTGTCGATGCAATTTGTAAGATCTGCTATATGTGAAAGTAATCCAAATTTTGGTGATTTCTCAGCAACATCTAGACAATTTTAAAAAATCTAAAAATTAAGATTAAAATCTAAAAATTAAGATTAAAATCTAAAAATTAAGAAAATCTCTCCCGCTTATCTAAAATATGTTTCATAATTAATTTCCAGTGCTCCTCCAGTCTGAAGTTTCATTACTTGAGAGACAAAAGACAGAATACCAAACATACATTCATTATCTGGTACAGGCTGAACTCTTTTATAATGTACAAAATCCCAGAATGTATCACTGTTGAATCTGCTAATTTTCATTGACGAAGTCCGAGTCTTCACAAATGGTTTTACAAAACCTGTTTGAACTATCTTTTTTTAAAACATTTAATTTGATCTAAAATATATTTGCTAAGTATGAAAAAATAAACTTTACCTGAAATATACCTAAACAAATTCGCTTAAAACTGAAATCAGAAAACCACGATAGTATAGAACCTGAGATTTGTGCGCATTCGAAATTTGCAATTTAAAAAGCTATCTTGCTCTTTTCAGGAAAGATTATTTTACAGAAATCAACTACTGGAAAATCTCCAAAAAGAACACAGTGATAAACTTTATCGGAGTCGGAAAATTCTTCAGAGCCCCCCTTTGGCACATCGTTCTACAATTTCACTTTTTGTTCGGTTTTTCTGAGAATGCCTTTTTATTATTATTTTAACCTTTTGCAGTAGATTCTAATCGTACCCGTGACTGATGTTCTTCTGCGGGGTGGAGAGAGGCTGGTAATTTTTCTTTTGTTTTCAAAACTTTCATCTGTGTCGAATTTTTTTTGTTCTATTTTATTATTTACAAGCGGATTCGAGGGGTGCCGAATTTTTTTTTTGTCTACATAAATGTTACAAACTCAAAGTTTTGATTCTCAAAAATCTTTTCTGTGTTCCTTTTTATGGCTTAAAGGTTTTCTTAGGTTTTTTTAGGGAGTTTTGTTTTGAATATTTTCGTGAGTTTTTGAATTATTTCTTCGTATTTGCAAAATGTCTGAGTTTATATGTTCAACTTTTCTGTTAGTTATTCATACTGGATATTTTTCCAAAATATTTAATGAGCAGTTGTGGTATTCTATTTTAACTTGTATCCCATGCAAATGGAATGAAAGCCATAGCTTAAAGCAAAAGAAAATATTATTATGAGACTTGATCCATTACTGGTAGGGAATGTTGCTGTTTACACGCGAATATATAATGTAGAATATTTCAAATTTATAACTCTAAATCAAAAGATTAATTGTAACCACAATGATGGTATAAAAATGTATCCATTTCTTTCGCTTTCTGAGGGCCAGTGATGAAACAAATATGGCAGAGTCTACGTAAAGTAACGCATAATAGACGTATAATAAAAATCACTATTTGTGTCTTGCGTATTGTTTCTATTTATTAATATATTTATATGCGAACTGATTTGAACATCATTAATGCTTAGAAGGTGAAGTAAACAAAGTTATTTTTCTGAACTTAATTGGTTATTTTTTATCTAAAATTAAAAAGCATTTTCTCAAAAACATTTTCTTGGTTTAAATGTAAAAAATCATTAAGTAAACATTGTAAGGAAATAATGAAACGTGCTTTAAATTAGCATACCCAAGTAATTATAACACGCTCCAGCTTTCATCGATAAGAAAATTAAATTATTTATTCTCATCATTTTTTTAATTCCTTACACTTTGCTTACAATAACGTCAACACGTCTAATAATTTTATTCGAATGATGATTTTTCGGCCATCCAATCATCTTCCACTTCTGCATGCCTTCACTTCAGATCCTAAAAAGAGTGGCGATAAGTTATTTTTGAATTTCACGCTGTCCATTTTTATTATTAGTTTCATTACGAGACATTTTTTTGCTGCAATGAGGTTTCCTTTTATTATCATAAACTGGTGCCGAGCCTCAATGCATGTATAATAAATGAACTCGAAAGGGGAAGAGTCCATGTTATTCATCAGTGGCTCGAACTATGCTGTGGAAGGGGGGAAGGGAAGTTTGGTGGGATGATGAAAAATCCGTTGAAAAATGTTCCGCAATTTAATAAAAAATATTCATAAATTTAAATTTTTCATTCGACTTTCTATTTTAGTTTTGGTTTCATTGTTAAAGTCGGATATTGGAATCTTTTGTTATTCTGTTTTCTAAAAATGTATAAGTAAAAGGGAAATTAATTTTATGAGCTGTTGTGGTTTTATCGTTTTCTTTGTCTACATGTGTTTCTTTTATGTAATTTAGCTTTTATTTTATAATTAATTATCGTTTCAATAAATTACCTTAAGTAATTACCTTTCATTAGACTTAGCATTTATTTTTAGTATGTTTTTCTAATTGGGGTTGCTTTTGGCATATTGTGCTCTTGCATACTTCTCCAACGATCTTCAGAACGTTGAGCTGAAATCTTTGATTATACAATCTAAGCTGCTCCGCTGCCGAATTTTCGTTCTCCGATTACAAATATCTTAAAAATTATATTTGAATTAAAAAGTTTAACAAACGGAACCTGATTTTAAAACACAGTTAAACCTAATCAAAGTATTTGAATTTTTATATAGTGGCAATATGCAATAAGTAAAAATGAGTCAAACAACAAGAATAATAAATAAAAATTAGCCAAACAACATGATTAATAATTAGAAATGAGTGATTCAACATGAAAAATAATTAAAAATGAGTCAAACAACAAGAATAATAATTAAAAACTATAAATAGCTACTGTAGACAAAAACTGTCAACTGTAAAACAAAATTTAAACACTTAATCAAATATATTTTGTTGCATAGAAACATTTTTCCTATCTACATAAAAATGCAATTTCTGTTCAAGCTGATAAAACATTATTAAATTCACATTGCGTAAACTAATAGTTTGGCGACTGGAAATCTGCAAAAACTCTCGTTATATGATTTTTTTTTTAATAATGAAACGCTTGGGAAATCTTAAACTTTAAGTTTTTTTTCAAGAAAACGTAGCTTTAAATCTATTTTTCTTTAAAAAAATAATTTGATGTTACGTTATTAAGTGTGTCGAAAGCATTTTAATGACATACAATATTTTGATTTTTCAGTTTATTATTTTGGAATAAAGATGTTAGAGTTTTATTAATATATATTCGTTAGGTAATAGTTACTTAAATAAAACAATAAGTGGATAGATAAAAATTATGAAAAAGTTAAACCTGCTTTTGCTTATTATTTTTTATAATACCATGCGATTTTTTTTACGTTAAATTTTAATGTAATTTAATAAATTCTCAAAATTTGAGGATGTATCATACCATATCCTTGGATTTATTATACCAAGTATACCAAACTTTACGTTTGTTTCATAAAAGTACTACTACTACATATATATATTTCGGTTTGTGTGCTTGATCAGAGACCGCTTATTAAAGCCTTCGTCAAGTAAGACAGACACAGAAAGAATTTTAACAGTCACAAAGAAAGGAATAACACATATACAAATAACAACGTTTATTGACAAACACAAACATCCATGCTTAACCAGGATTTGATCCCGAACCCAGCAACTCCAAAGGCTAGCCCACTAACCATTGAGCCGCCGGATCGACATTCTTAAAAAGTAACTTTAGCACACAGGTTTCTTGAAAGTAACTTAACACGTAACTTAACGTTAAGATTATTGATTTGAATAAGTGAGACATTTTCAGATGGGGTTTAAAAAAAAACTCCCTTTCTAATTCTATTTTATTCAAGCACTTGTCAAATTACGTTTATTTCAATTTTATCCGCAACTGAGCACGTCAAAAATATGATTGGAAGTGATTATATTCAAATCAAACGCACAATCTAAACATATGATCTTCTATTAAATTCAATCAATTTTCACTCTAAGCCATCCAAATGGATCAAGCACACCATGATTACATAATTCTCAATGTCCCATCAGACAATCGATAGATTAGGGAGATGTATTTAGCTGCATTTCATAATGTGCATATAGTAGATGGGATTGATTAGGGTTCTATCGAAATATTACACAATAAAGAGTTCACAAAAAGTTTGTTGAATGCATAATACATGTACAATCATAATCATGGATGTATGGATGATATCATTCAATTACGAATGTCCTGATTAATATATTTTTATCTGAACTTTAAGAATAATGAGTTATATTGGTACGTATACAAGCAATATATTAATTATACATGTCTGACTATAAGAATATTTTAATGGGTCTGGAAAGCCTTTTTATATAAAAAAAATCGAAATGTTTACGATACCATCATAAAGTCTTCGTATTTACTGTATTTCAGTTACTAAAATATTTGAATAATCAAACCAAATCTGGGAACGGATGTGTCATGCTGACGAGCAAAAGTCGGACTTCCTCCCTTGTGGCTTTGAATAAAAACGGAAGCCGCCCTCTTCGCCTTAAAATCGGCTCGGTTACCGAGTGGCTTTAGTAACAAAAACGACAACAAACGTAACTTCTTTTAGTTTTTTTTTCCTTTTTCGTTTGATCCTGTTTTTGTTTTGCTAATTATTTATTGATCTGTTCCATTTGTAAACGTAAAATTCGTATCGTAACTTAAACATTCAAAAACATAAGCGTGACGGTTTATATTTTTAAACCAAACTTTATTCTTCTGAAATTGTAACTATTTAACTACAATGTCTTATTTTAAGAAACTAGAATCACGCGATTGTCGCGCGATCTTACAATTGTAGAAAACTGAGTGATGCCAGCACATTAAAAGGCTTAATATATCGGTACTTACTATATAATTCTTACAATTGTTTAACAAATGCTTATGATTATTTGAAATAGAAACATTCATTAACGTTTCCTCCAACTTAAATTATTCTCTGACCTACTAACAATTAAAGTCATATCAAATAAAATAATTTTATCTTTCTATTATTTACACATCACAAAGTAATATCTAATAAATTATTGAAATAAATAACATTATCATGTCGCATTTCGATCCCCAATCTCTGTCATCCAATACAATTCCAAATACGCATCACTAACATTTATTAAAACGTGTATATTTCCGAAACATAAAAGCGATTTCCAACTGACATCCTCAATAAAACTAAACAATCCCTTCCTTGCCTCATTCTATCCATTTTCCCCTTGAACAGATCCAGATTGCACAGCATTCGAAGATTACTCACGAGGTTAGAATTAAATGAAGGTGATGTCTGGTGAAAATCAAAGCATAATCCATTGGGCAAGGTGAAGTCGTGTCAGTTTACTGCTACACCCAATTGGATCGATGGGGAATTCGAGTTGTATAAAGCAAAATAGATAACCTTGTTAATATTCTGTTTAGTCTGACTGTCACAACTTGGCATCCCAAATATTTTGATTGTTTAAGATTCCACTTTGAATTAAGGTTTTAAGCTGAAGTACGAGAGTTGCTAGTCCAAGGCGTTTGGCAAGAAGAGGGGATTGTTGGTCTGGTTCGATTGTAAAAAATTTATCACATTCGAAAGCACATCATTTATTCGGCGATATAATATTGTTGTTGTCGGTATACCCATCAATTGATAATCTGTTTCTAAAACTTAAAGAAATATGCCCCCATAAAAGCAATGAATCGGCAAACATTGTAACTCTTGCCCCAAACCAAAACTTTCCTTAAAATTTTTCCGAAGTGGACTGTTGCACAATCAAAATATTTGAGATGCCAAGTAGAGGCAGCAAGGCTATATGACGATGAAAACTTATAACTACTACAATTTACAATCCCAAATAGGTCCGAGATTTTCCATAATAACTGCCGAATTATGAACGGCCTGTGCCGCAGAAAGACCGGCAAATAATACCCCACGTGCTAGTTAAATATGCTCAAAAATTCCGACGTTGAATGCGATATTGCCTTGAAAAGTTTCTAGGGCTTCCTACTCTAGAATGTCGGTTTGGCAATGGACTGTGCCTGAATTATGAAGGCCTCGCCTATAGCTTCCATGCATGTAGATTTCGTGCGACGATATTTTAACCTAAACCCTATAACTCCAAAGCATTTTTTAAAAAATTGACTGATGGCTTTTTTAGCAACAAAGATGTATACAATTTGTATTACAATATCATTAAACATACGCAGCTGTAGTTTCTGTTGCAGCAAAACTTCAGTATCGACACAAAATCTTTAACAACACATGGTTTCTTTGGACACATCAAACGTCAACTTACCCTTACCAACTTTAATAGATTCACTACTTTATCTCACCAGTCATCTCCGGCGTACTCTTACCTCGCTGAAGATTACACAATCGATGGCGCAGTGGCCTGGATTGGATTTTGCGAATGTGTTAAGATCGCGTACACTGGAGTGCTTTTGAGGAATTTCCAAAGGGCCCGGAGGCTAAGATGCGTACTTCATCCATCAATGGATGATTGGAAGAGTAGTTTAGAGTGCGTTGCCTTTGAACAAGGCATTGTGTGGGGGCAAGAAAAGGGTTTTAGTTTGTGTTTGTCGAAGGAAGTATTAAGTATAAGAAAGTAGATGAAATTCAACTATTTTAAGGACTTACCGACCCGGCAGCATAATGGTTAGGGAGCTAAACTTTGGAGCTTCTGGGTTCGGGTTCGAATCCCGGTAAGGCATGGATGCTTGTGTTTGTCGATAAATGTTGTTATTTGTCTATGTGTTTGCGTCGTCCTTTCTTTATGTATCTCCTGTGTTACTTCTGGCGAGTAGGGGAACGGGCTGTAAAGCCTATTCTCCTCCGTTCAGTCTCTGAGCAAGCACACAAGCCTGAAAATATATGTATACCAACCAACCAATCTTCCGTTCTAGAGGGAGAATTCATTGTTTTTTCTCATTTTTTAAAAATCAAGATGGATATGTTAGATGTAGTTTTTTTGAATTCTGACATTGCAAATCACTGCCTTTTTTGCTTTGTTTTCATTGACAGCCTACGCCCTTCTAGAGGGCGCACTCACTGTCTTTGTCATGTCGAGGGCTTAATGTTTATTGCAGATTTGCTTGAATTTTATATTCATTAAAATAGTAATATATTGAATATTATCGTATTTAAATCATTCGTTAAAGGGCCAATATGATTCTTTTTTTTTTTGTGAAATGAAGTATTAAGTATAAGATGTAAGAAATTTAGATAGAATTTTAATTGTTGGAATCGATAAATGTAATAACATGTAATGGTTAGATATTACGTTTTATATTTACCAAAATAGTGAAGATACTGTTTACCTGAATTGAATTGCACAGCATTTAAATCATTCAATGATAGGCAATTAATATTTTACAAATTTGAGATTAGTTATACATACATGAACATAGTTTGTAGAAAAATAGAATTAACAGTGTGTTACAAATCTACAAAACTTTCATTTCTTTTAAATTACACTGTTTTGCAATTTTTTTTAAAATTTTTAATTAATTGATTTATAATACTGTCTGTTAAAGTGACTGTGTAAAGAAAAAGTGATCAAAACTATTATGACAAAATAAAAATAGTCATTAACATACTCTCACCCGTAAACCAAAATAGAATATATAAACAACATAAATGTATTCTTTAGAAATTTGTATTCTGTGCTTCTCTTTAAATAATAAATTTTACCTGGGAGATGTAGTTTGGAATCTTCTCACAGTTGGGGAAAAATTTATGGAACAAGGTTGTTTGTTATGCAAGATATTTTACAAATGTATGAAGACTTCAGATAAAGAAATCAATTTTGCTTTTGTAAGGGTTAGAATGGTTGAACTTGTTTTGAGTATAGTGCTTTTATTCTGTCTGATTGAATTTGGAAGTGATTTTATTGAGGCTGATGTGGTCCTCACAGATAGATGGATAAAAAGTATGAAATATATATCTATAATGCCATATCTTCCTAACACATAGATTTATTTTAATCTAACGTAAGGAGCCAGTACTGGAAGAAATTGTGAACGGACAGACAGACGGGCATCTCCACCATGTCAATACCAACTATCCATTTTTTAAAAATTATTTCTAATTAAATAAAAGGAATGTAGGTTAAAACTATCATCGCTATTTCAGAGTTGTTGTTGTATTATGTCTCCTGCCATAGTTTTAAAAGCAAGAGGGTGCAGTAGCATCCCTTGGAACAAGTCTTCGAGTACGTGTGAGGGTGGATGTCCGACTTCTACTCCGAAGGGCCAAAACCTCCTCAATTTAGACACGTCACTTGAGGGAATGGGGATTTTTTTTCAGACAACCTGCTCCCATAGTACTGTGCTATGACGGTCCCAGGACTTTTGGACCGACATATTTAACGAGAACGCTCTCCACATTTACTCGGGTTATCAAAAACTTCCATGTTTTATTCGGGATTCAAACCCGGGCCCATTTCCTTGACAAGCGAGTCAAAACCCCCATACTAGCTAAGCGAGGAGTTAGGAAGCCCAGTAGGTTAAAGCGATCGCCTTGCATGAGAAAGGTCCCAAGTTCGAGTCCGGGTAAATACAAAATAACTGCCGAGACCTATATAAATGTCCCATGCATTCAAAAATTGTCAGACGAATAATGCCCCGCATAGAGGGATTCACGTAAAACATCCTCCAAAGTCTCGACGCTGCGTACGATGTCGCCCTTAATTGTTGCGTTGGGTACCTACTCATGTGTTGGCTCAATTCTTGACCATATTTCTAATTTACGACGCACGTCAAATGTAGCCAGTGTAGCTCTAGTACGACGGTAATTCAAACTTACCATAGCGACTGAACGCTGGGTAGAGGTAGGTACATGTATATTCCAGCTTGTGTGCTTGATTAGAAACCCGCTTATATAAGCCTTCGTCAAGTAAGATAGACACAGATAGACTGTTTACTGTCACAGAGAACGTATGTACACCCATGGTGAAGGCGGGAATTAAACCCGCACCCGCTTCAGCGTGCAAAATACCGGGGTAACGGTTCAAACCACTCGACCATCTGAGCCCGCCAACCACTAATTCAGTCCACCAAGCTTTTGATCTCGAAGACAAATTACTTATACGAGAAAGTTCTGACCGCAATCAAACATCACAAGTAAAAGGGCTGCCAAGAATTTTCCTGGCACCTGCTAGCCCCATTAATTATATTTTAGCGAGCTCCCTGCTACTGATCTTTTCCTGCTTGTCCCTACCAAGATCTTTCGGGAACTTCGTGATAAAAAACTGGAATAGGGAAAATTGGTAAATGATGGATCAGCTATTGGAGATTTTCCTAGGGACTATTATTGGATTTGTCACAAGCTGGGGATATTGCTACTAAGTATTTGCCTATAAACATTTGGGCGCTTCTAAATTGAAAAAAAAAAAATATTGTAGCTATTTTTATCTAAAGGGAGTGTATTTTGTATTTGAATGAAATTTTTATTTGAAAAATGGAACATTTTAGTATGTTAGTCATCTATATATTCTTATTACGCGATTAGATTTAAAGGAAAAATACTATTGATGGAATGGCAACAACGTTTTCAATTTGCGTCAAGTTAATATTCAGTAAAAATATCACGTTAAAATAATATTGAAATGATTTCTGAAAGCTTCTTAGAGAAAAAATGTTTAAAAATGTTCATACCTTATTTATTTATAAATTGGATAAAGTAGTCTATTTTAAAATAGAGTACTGTTACATCATATTTATTAAAATTTCAAGACACATTAGTAAATTACGCTTGAAGACAAGCAACCACGCCCATTCGTAGTGAACGTGAAATGGGCTAATATAATGATTATGTAGGACAAAGGCGTCTCTGTGGATGTTTCATTGCCTAAAAATCAGATTATCTGCATGACAATAAATTTGGTCTCAAAATCGGTATACTAAAGAAAAGCCATTTTTATACTAACGGGGCGGACCCAATTTCAATAAGAAATATAATTTCTTCAACTGGCTTTTCTTTCTTGTTAATTCTAGGATATTTCGATAATTTTAGAATAAAACTTGAGAATATGGGGTAGTTTGAAAAATAGGGGAAGGTGGGTTACCTTGGACCTATTTTGACTTTTCAATTTTTAATTTCTTAATTACTTGCAAAAAGTGAATACAAATATTTTTACTAAATACTTTATGTTGTTATATACAACATATATTTATTTTAACATGTTATTTAAATGATTTCAACTATTTAAAAAATAAATACAGAAAATTGTAGTTAGGACCAAGGTACACCACCGACGGTGTACCTTGGTCCAACCGGTAGTGTACCTTGGACCAATTATTAACTGGTAGAGAGACTCGATTTACAGTCCGAAAACCAATATTTATTAGCCACATGAAATTCAAAAATACATTTTATAACCTACTCTTATTTCTTGCCAAGATTGTAGTAATTGGTTATGTTAGGTGAATTGGCTTAGTAAGGGGTTTTATTGCCTTAGTCTTTTTTAGTGCCCTTCTGGCTTTTTCAGCTGCAATGCGATCTTTCTCAGGTGTATCCGTTAAAATGCAGCATAAAATGAAACTCATGTCATGCCATAGAAAAACATTTGACTATCTTTCTGTCTTAAATGTGAAAAAAAAAAACTCAAATATTTCCCCCTATGTTTATACAACTAGACCTAAACGTAAAAAGGAGATGTTCTGCTTAGATATTTATTATAAAGAATATATTTTTAGATGAGCATGTCATAATTATTTTCTGTATTATATCAATACGGTTAAAGTTTTATAGGCTTCCATAAATCTAAATAATTAACTACAGAAAAATTATTTATCACACCATATAAAAATTTCTTACAAATTTCCATTCTTCTAGATTTACAAATCAGGGTTGCATATTAATAGCTTAAAATACTTAATTTTTCAAAAGGAAAACATTTACTTGAATTTTAAAAAGGGTTTTCAACAATCTGAAGCATATAGGACCTAAAGTAGTGCACCTTGGACCAGTCCAAGGTACACCACTTGTATTAGGTTCGAGGTACACCACTTGGATATTAAAAACAAAATAGTTAATCACCAAGTTAAGGTTAGACTTAACTTAATTTCAAGCACACTGTTTTACAGCTAAAACTTGGCTTTATATTGCATAACCATCGTTTCTGAATAAACACTACATGTTTGAGTATAAAAATACACTAAAGAATCTGACAAAAATTTACTTTTGAACTGTGAATTTAGTTTTCGAAACCTCTTTAATAAATGGACCTTTTAAACAAACGGATAGAGCTTCACTGAGATCCCTGGGAGCAAATACTTTAACTGCATGTGGTGTTGTTTCAATATCTAAGCTAATCGAGCTAGAATCGACATAGGTTCGAGGTACACATATATCCAAGGTACACCACTTACCCCTACTGTTACAAATGCCGCACTTGGGCAAAATGGTTATTAGCCCATTTTTCAGAATGTAGGGATACTTTTAAGAATAAATATATTTCATGTTGTGTCGTATTTTTGACTTTCTGAACCTAATAGCACATTTTTCATAATTAAGATAAAATTATAAATATATTATTAAAATTACAATTGTTATATATCATATAAGAAAACAATTTTTTTATTACATTGAAAATTTAAACTACAATCGAATGTTGAAGTAACAAAACGAAACGCTGCAATGTAGCTAAATTAAGGGTTTATATAACTACATTACTTATGCACTTTTTTAAAATGTATAATTGGAATGTTTTTTTAAAATATAGCATTCCAAATAAACTCAATATTTGAGGACATTTGTTGATTAAATATGAAACATCCATTTGTATTATTAAAAAAAAAGATTCAAAATACTGCTATTAGTATAAAACTCATAGGATTTATTAATTTTGTACTTACTGCTAAAGATAACTGTAATACCAAAACCATTTGAATGATGAAATACTTTTTTTGAGGTAACTCTTCTCTATAAAGGAAATTTTGAAAAAGAAAATTCTTGGAAATTCTTTAAAAAATACTTCCTTTGCTAAGATATTTGATTTCCTCTTTCATCTCTCGTACAATAGCAAGCAAAACAAACGCGATCTTTATTACATTTACATAACAAAAAGCTAATTATCATTTGCTACTTTTATACTACGTTATTATCTTAGAACAAAAACTGGAAAAAAAAACCAAGATAACGAAGTGAAACGAAAACGATTTAAACGGACATAAAAATCAATCGACCGTGGTTACAACACCGTGAAATAAAAGCTCTTTACCCATCCGTAATGAAATAAAGTAAGTGAAAATTGGTCAATTCTTGGAATTTCTTAGATAAATGGAACTATTTAAGTTTTTTTTATTTATCGATTTTGCCCTTTGTCAGATAATTTTCTTTTTTTGTTGTATTTTTTGTGCCTTGTAACTTGATAAGTAACTTCATATAAAAATTTATGGAAAGGTCATGGAACAAACAATTAGTGAAGATAGTTTTGTAGTATGTCGAGTTTAATTACCAACATACTAATTATTTTTTCAGAAAAATTTGTATAACCGGTTTTGAATATTCTGCAAACACTTTTATTGATATTCAAGTATTCTTTATTTTTGTGCACATGCATTTTATTTTTATAATGGAAAGCAATAAAAGTTTTCTAATTCAATTGTTTGAAACAATGTCTTCAAAACAATTTCAAACTACCTATTGTTTTAAATATAAATATTTATATAAATTTTTTATTTCATATTACATTAACAAAAACAATTATTTTCAGAACTATTTCAATAACTTCAAATAACAGCATTTGATAGAAGTTTTGTAAAAGATTTTTACACCAATATACAATTTTAGACTTTGTGTTAAAAAATAGATACATTCTTATCGTTTTCCTCTACAAGTCGACAGGTATTAAATTTTCAGAACATCTTGCATCAACAATAAGCCTCTTATAGATGGAACAGAAATTTCTAATAAGACTTAACGTGTTGCTTTGACGGTTTCCTATTTTAGTTTGACAAAGCCTTATTTGTTATAAACAAGTTTATCCCCTTTCATACTAAAGGAAGTTCAATGATGTGTATAGATTTCACTCAAATACGCAACAGATTTATGCGTAGTGTTGGTAAATTGATATCAGACAAGTTTAATTCTACTCGACTTATAATTCGAAAGAATATACTTAATATCAATTAGTTATATCAAATAAATAGTATGAAAATATTTATATTTTCTTTATAGACTTTTGTAGACAAATTGTCTTAAAATTACATACGACTGGGTGAATTTGGTTGATACAGGTTGATAAAAATTGGTGATTTGGTTGAGAAAAGAACGTTAGCTTCAGCTTATTAGATTATTGCACTTGGTTAAGGTAAGGTTATGAACTCGGATAGTAATCTCGACTTTGATTTATTGCTTGTACAACTCAATCTGAAAACAGCCAATCCAAGTTAAGGTTACCCTTTACCTTCAGCCAACCCAAGTTAAGGTTACCCTTTACTTCAGCCAATCCAAGCTAAGGTTACCCTTTACTTTTATTCAATCCAAGTTAAGGTTACCCTTTACCTTCAGCCAAGCCAAGTTAAGGATACCCTTTACCTTCAGCCATTCTCAGTTAAGGTTACTCTTTACCTTCAGCCAATTCAAGTAAAGGTTATTCTTTACCTTCAGCCAATCCAAGTTAAGGTTACCCTTTACCTTCAGCCAATTCAAATTGAGGTTACCCTTTACCTTCAGCCAATCCAAGTTAAGGTTACCCTTTACCTTCAGCCAATCCAAGTTAAGTTTACCTTTTACCTTCAGCCAATCCAAGTTAAGGGTACCCTATACCTTATGCAGCTTTTTCAAACCACCGGAACGAGTTTATACCAGCCATGTCGTCAGCCTGAGTAATTTGAGTAGCTTAAACTTTAAAAGATCACAACGCAAGACGGAATAATCTAGAATATTTAAAGCCCAGGAGACTCACATGATATCCCCTTAGGGTTTAATTAGAAGATATAGGGTTCCCCTTTCATTTTCATCTAGTGGAGGGATAAAGGGATATTGTGTGAAGTAATTAGTTGTTTAGAACATATTTATTGTACGGATTTTTCAATGTATGTCTACAGAATACAAAACTTTTATTAAGTTCCTATCATGTTTTGGGGTTTTACATACTCATACATATACAGTGTATACATATATAATGGAAGTATAAAGGGATATTGTGTGAAGTAATTAATTGTTTAGAACATATTTATTGTACGGATTTTTCAATGTATGTCTACAGAATACAATACTTTTCATAAGTTCCTATCATGTTTTAGGGTGTACATACAAATAAATGATGAACGTCAAGCATCGATGTATAGTATTTTAAAAATAATTTTTATTCTGAAGAATTATTGGCAGCTTGTTTAAGGTGATTTTGAGTCATTCCTGATTTCTTTCCCGAATTATAGTGGTTTTTTTTCGGTATTAGTGGTATAGCACAGTAAACTATGCCAAATACATCAATCAATATTTTTTTAATTCCTGTGGTACACTTAAGGCGTGAAATAAGGCCATTGATTTTTGAATTTAATCGAAATTGTGACTATGTTTAGTTACTTTGTTTAAAGTTCAAAATCCTTGACAGTCTTAACATTTATGATGTGGTGAGTAAGTGAAACATTTAGACAATGTTAAATCTTATTAATTAAGACTTACTGTGCATCTCTAAATGACCTCCTAACGCCATTTTACCCTAGGCAAAGACAGGAATCGAACCCGCACCCGTTACAGCACGCGGACTGCTAGCGTTATGGCCTGCTATCCAAACCACTCAGAAATCGGGCCCCACATGCCACCCTATATTGTCTCCGTGTTGGTCCATTGTGCTGTTGCCAGGTTCAGTCTCGTCCTTACCATAGAATTTTTTGCTTAAAGGCAATGTATTTAACTACAATTTCAAGCATTTTAGTTTTTTTAATCTTGATGTTGCTCTAAGAACAGTTCTTTACGATTTCACCTACTTCAGCCTAAACAGATTATAAAGTTCACACGTAACCTTAATAATAAACAACTCATAAAAACCAGCATCAAACAACCCAATGAAATATTCACAATCGAAACTCTCTATTCCCTGGTCAATGGATGGGTTCTAACTCTACATAATGAATGCACTTGCAAAGTATCGATCCACGATCCACGCTAATAAATCTCTGCCATGTGCACTAATTGGCTTCGCAAATGCCTCTTTTCCGTCACATTCGTCCTAATGATGCGCTAATGGAAAAGCGGAAAAGTCCAGAGTAAGACAAGTGTCTTTTGTGTGTCGAGGACACTGGAAATTATGTCGCATTTGCGATTTCGATGTCTTTGATTGGCCTTTGTTGTTGACAAGTGTTTGATTCATGATACTGATGAAAGATGAGTCATTGATGTTTATTAAGTGTATTGGTGGATGTTTTATAATTATTGAAAGAAATTATAAAATGCATGCTTCTCTTGCCTTTCATAAAATAATTAACACCAATTCAAAATGAATCCCAACTTATACAAGAATACTGAATATTTTAATGATATGTCAAATGATCTGTAGACTGATGTAAGAGCCCAGATTTGTAATAGAGTGGGACAAAGTTGTTATGTGTGTAGAGGACACTGGAAGTTATGCAAAATTTGCTATTTCGATGTCCTTGAATGACCTTTGTTGCTGAAAAGTGTTAAATTCATGATACTGGTGAAGGATTAGCCATTGATGTTCATGAAGAGGATTAGTAATAACGAGTTTTATATAGTGTGACTGAAATAAATAAGAAATTTACGTGTCTTAAAATAATCAATCCTTATTCCACAAATTCATCTAGGAAAACTTTAGAATAAAAAAATGATTTTTTATCAAATGCTTGGAAAACTGATGCAAAATAGGTCGTCATAGAGTAATATATGTGTCTTTTGTAAGTTGAGGACACTGGAAATTATGTAGCATTTGCGATTTTGATGTCTTTGATTGGCCTTTGTTGTTGACAAGTGTTTGATTCATGATACTGGTGAAGGATGACTCATTGATGATAATTAAGTGGGTATAGTTTCTCATAGTGTGACTGAAAGAAATAACAACATTAACCATGTTAAAATAATTAAACCTTTAATTAAAAATTATCCGTAAAAACTTGATTAAAAAAGAATATTGTATGTTTTTATTTTGCGTCAAATGCTTTGAACACTGAAGCAAAAGCCTATGTTTATGAGCAAGTTTGAAAATTGTATTTTGTGCGTCGAGGATACTGGAAATTATATCGCATTTGCGATTTTGTCTTTAAATGACCTTTGTGTTGACAAGTGTTTGATTCGTGATACTGGTGAAGGATGAGTCAGCAAATGGATAGATGTTTATTAAGAGTGTATAATGATTTATGTAGTGTCTAAAAGAAAATAGTTTTGAATTAAATAAAATCGCCTTTAAAAACTTTAAGGGAATGTAAGAATAATGTTATTTTTCATTTTGTGACACATGATTTGTACACTTATTTGAGTCTAGATTGTTTCATTCTAGTTCATTCTAGATTCTAGACATTTGTTTTACGTTAATGTTGTTGAATGACAGTACAAAATAATTCTAATTAAAAATGAATAAATAAAGATTAAAAAAATAAGAAACAGTAAGCATGATTCAATTGAAGTCAGTTTTCCCCTTTACTTGAGCAAGTTTGTTTCACTGTTCGTATTGGGTTCAAGTAAAGGGGAAGTCAGTTTTCCCCTTTACTTGAGCAAGTTTGTTTCACTGCTCGTATTGTCATACAAACATAAAACAACTTCTACAGGCCAACCCGGCGGCGCAATTGTTAAGATGTTAGCATTTGGAGCATCTGGGTTCGCGCTCAAATCCCGATAAGGCATGGATGTGTCGGCTTGTCGAGTACGTGCTCGTTAAATCTGTTGGGTCCGAAAGGCCTGTGGGCGGTCATTGCGCAGTGTCCCACTGGTACAGGTTCCTGGAGACTATTTCTCTTACCTTCAGGGACATGTCGAAATTGTGAATTTGGCGTGCGATAGATGGCAGCATCTGTCACGTATGTGTGTGTGTTGTGTCTGTCTTTCTTGGTGATTGTTTAGAAGTGGATCTCTGACCAAACACCTAAGGCTGAAACTATATGTTTACCAACCAACCAACTTTTACAGAGCCGCTTTCAAGTGATCAATTTTCTTTCTGCTTTATATTGAATACTATCATTTATTTTACCTAATGTAAGGCTTACATACGATCAATACATTAATCAATAGAAAATACGTATTGTTTTGGTGGTGCTTTCTACAATTACAAACCTGCTGTAGCAAGTTAAGAAACACCATACAATATGATAAGTAATGCCTTATTTCTGGTTACACTGACAATTCTGGGAAGGAAAAAGCAGAAGTGACCTAGCCTTTATTAAAACTCCCAATTTGTGCGTTATAACCCTAGTATGGAAGTGCAAATTTTTGTTTTAAAATTTCTGAAATTAAAAAAATTTGAGAAAAATATACACACATTTATTTTTTAATTAAATAAAATTTTTCCATATTAACATAAACAACGTTTAGACGAGAAAAAGAAGATATGTAAATTAGCGATATTATTGCTTCATGTTTAGATCATGTATATACATTTTAATTCTGATTATAACGATCATTGTACAATTGCGCTTAAAGATTAAACACTTTCTTATTCTACCCTATCCAACTCAGTTTGAATTAAGCCAAAATAATAAATCGCACTGTTTTAATACCCTTGTTATCTTTCACAAAACAGATACATTCATTGTCGCCTGTTGTCTACCGCACCGCAACTCTTAAACTAGTTTTCGGTACATTGTAAACATTCATCAGCATTTTCCATCAGCAAGGGATTCCATTAGCATCTTTCCAAAGCAAACATCGTCAACCGCTTGTTAGACTTTGTTCTTGCGAGAGGGTCACGGAATTTACGAATTATACGCATTCCTCTCATAAAAAAACACCAAAAAAGAAAAAAAAAAATGTGGCATGAAAACAGAAAATTTGTGTTGTTTTTAGGATGATATTGTTTTCTGATTTTGTTAAATTTAAAAATTGGTAAAGAAAAACCACTTTATAAAATGAAATTAAATAGATTAGTGGGGAATCTATTTCATTTATAATAATGCATTAATTTAGTGTACTTTTGATTTTTTGTACCAAAGTGGAACGTAACATATTATTATTTTTTTTGTTTTTACAATTCAAAAGCACAGAATGTTTTATTGTCACTAATTTTGAATAATTAAATCATTAAAATTTAATTTTTATTTGAATTTTAAAATTCATAAGGAAATTCATTTGGTATAAATTAAATATTAATTTAACTACAAAAATAACATTACTATTTGCTAAATTTTGAATTAAAAAAATATTATATTATTTGTATCACAATTTCCTTAAAACTTGAATGTTTTTCCTATAATTCAAAAGAACCGGTAAAAACAAAGCAACTTCTTTTTGCTTCACCCATCCCTCGTCGGTGAATATATGAGGTTATATATTTGGAATTTTATATATTAACTAGAATGTAAAACTAACTTAAATATCAAAGCACAAATTGCTACTTCAACATAATTTCCCTAAACCAGGGATTTTTCCCCTACAATTGAAAACAACCGGTAAAACACAACTCACTTTCTTTGTTTCCCCCATCCCTCGTCCGTGAATGGATGATGCTGCACTTAAGATGGCCGCCTCCAAATTACCCCAAAAAAGAAGCGACGCATCTTCCCTTTTTAGAGTGTTTAAAGGAAGTGTCAGGGAAATTGTTTTAGGGAAAAGGGTAATTCCGCTGCCCTGTTCTGAGATTGTTTATGGTCGTTTTTGTAAATGGGACACGCGCCCGGGCTTGTACTGGTTACCGGGGCTAAAATTGTCGGAATTGGGCGGTTACGTGCGACAAGATAAAAAAAAAGTTTCTTGCCTGGAGGGGTTAGTTTGTCATTACTTTACAGGGAAATGCATCGTATTGGTGATATTAAAGTTGGATGAGATAACAGTTATTTGAATGAGATGGATGATAGTCATATTTGTTTAAAAATATATGAATCTGTAAAAGTATTGTTACTATATTTTGTACAAAGGTTTTTTAGTCTGTAAAAATTCTTGATTTTATTGCAAACAGTTGTAGCACCACTTGAAGGAAACGCACAAATAAAATCTGGATATAAGAAAGTCTCCTGAAACAAGAATATTGCAGCATTAAGAACAAACGTGATAAATTCCGAATATGTTTCGCAAAATTATACTTATTTTGTAAACATTTTATATAACTGCAAATTTTCAATTCTTACTGCACTATCTCACGTAGTTATCAGTTACTTAAATACAAAACTAAATGACTATCTTAAAAAAAAGAAAAAAAACTTTTACGGAAAAAAACATAGATCTTAAAAAAGAACACTTGTTTCTTCTTTTCCAAAATTTCAATAAAATTGTCGCAGTACGCACAAAGTAAAATATTGCGTCATTAACTTTTCTGTCTAAACTTCAATTTACTTCGTAAGCCTTGTTAACTGCAATTTTTTTTCTTGCTATATTAACTCCCTTATTTATCAGTTAGTTAGAAATCTAATTAAATAAAATTTATTTTATAAACCTTTTACGAAAAACAACAAATACATCTTAAGAAAATTACACCTTTGAAAATCTTTTTTTCGAGAATTTCAATAAAAAATTCACGTCTCACAAAATAAAATATGGAGACATTAACTTTGTCCGCAACCCGCCATAATACTTATTCTTATTGAAATGATAATTGCATCTGCTGAAATTGCCCTTATTTAAACCTTCCTTAATCTTAAACTTTTTCTCATAAATATAGTTAAATATCACCTTTAGTCTTATGCTGTAAGGCTGAAATATTACGATGGAAATTAAAACGTCCAGTAATAAACTTTTAGTGCGCCACATATTAAATCACATGTTGCTTAATGTTTAAGCACTTTCGAAGGTAAAGAAATGAAACTGTCGGCGGTAATAAAAATCAATTGGCCGCAAGATTCGGACCATAAAGATGCCTTAACAGCTATCTTTGACGCCAAGAAAACAAAATAAACGATAAAACTAAAGGGGAAATAATAATAAAAAAATAATAAACTATATATAGTTTTCTTTTACTTTAGATAAGTAAAGAACGTGTTTTACAAAGTTTTATCTGTTAAATTAATTATTTTAAATAATAACGTTACTTAGTATTAGTGCAATTCAATATTAATGGTTTTATAATTTATAATATATATATAAATTATTTTGAAAAGCTGAGTACTATAAAGGGACAAATATCGAAAACAAATTAGCTTTCATCAGAATACATAAGTTTACGTAAAACTGGTTTTCAATTTAGAAAAAAAACATGCTTTTAAAATATTTAATTGTCCTGACTCTTTTATTAATTAATTTTGCGTCAATCTGCAGGTCAGACAGGAAAAAAGTTTTGAAAACGTAACTAAATAAGCATTGCTGCCACTACTAATTAAATAAAATAATACCGGAAATGCTTATATAACCTTAATAAAGATAGCACAAATTGAAATGTTACAAAAAATTAAGCATTTAAAGACTTAAATACCCCTAATAAATTTTTTTTCTTTTGCCAGTTGTGTTACTGAAACTATTACTTACAACTTTTTTTGATAGCATAGCCAAAAATACGCCAACCTACTAGTAATTAAAATAAATAAATCCCTTATTTTGTAAGTGAGGTAATTAGTTAGGTGAGTTGATAGGTTTTCAGACTTACTTGACACATAGGGCTCAACAAATAAAAGACGGCACTTACAGTGCAACTGCCCTCATAGTTTACATTTAAAAAATTTATTTTCTAATTTATTTTCATGATACATGAACTATGTGTAAATCAAAGCTATCTTTTAGCAATAAATATTTAATATCTTACAGATTACACAAACTTTCGATATTTTAGTGAATTTTCTCCAAAATGTACAATAAAATCATCTTTTAAGAATCATCTAATAACGGGACTTATGAAAGCGCATTAACTTTTTCTCTGTAGAACTAATCTGTGAACTTTTTGTTAATTAAAACAAATTTTCCACATTCTCTAAAAAACACAAAGCCTAGACATACCTTTTTACATCAAGTCTTAACTATCTTTTAAGACTAACCAGACGTTTGATATTTTTGAAAATTTACTAAAAAAATATATACAAAAAAAAAGTTGTTAGAAATTTTCTAATAACGAGAAAATTACGAAAATAAACACTATTTCCCAGAAACTTATTTTCAATTATTTTGATCATTAAAACAAATTTCCCATTCTCCACAAACAATAAAAACATTCAAACCACCAACACATTCTTCATAAAAATAGCTTTTATCTTTGAACAATAACTTTTTCCCTTCTTCCAAACTATTTCCAGACATTTCATATTTAGGACAGCCGTCTCCAAAATCGATAAAAGAGCCCCTTTTCAGACTGAAACAGATTCCAGCATTTCGGCGGTCTCACACAAGTTTAATTAAATCCATTTGTTCAAATTAATGAACGCAGTGTGACTGGTATTTGCCCAAAACAGTTGAATTATGTAGCCTTTAGGAGCAAGTATCCGAATTGCATGGGGATGATATAATTTTAGCTCAAGAGGCATTATTTCATAAGTTTAAAAGGGAATTATGGCAATAAAATTTTAATTGGATTTGGTAGTCAACGACCCGTGAAGTTTAAATAGGGGGATTGATAAATATTTTGAGATTTTAAAATAAAACTATTAGTATGTAGTTTAATAGTTAGATATAGTTAATATTTAATTACATCTTAGTTAATATTGGAACTCGTTTAAAATCAATTATTTTAGTTTGTCGTCAAGCCGAGAAAATCTGCATGTTAGCTAAAGGAATTGTTAACTATTTAATTAGTTATGAGTTACTTAAAACACCAACTATGTTTTATCATGTATCAACAATTGCAATGTTTAAATAACTGAATAAACATTTTGTTTCAAGTATTGGCAAATCGAGGAACCAAATATTAAGCGAACTTTTCAATTGTCGCCCTCGTAGTCGTAGTGTAACGGTTATAGCTCTGGACTGCAGAGCTGGGGGTCTTGGTTCGATTCCCGGGTAAGGCTTGGTTGTTAATTGCACTTATCTCAGTCTTGTAATTGGGAGTAAATCTGTTAGGCTGTGTGTCATAATAAATAAATTAATTAATTAATTAATTAATTAAAAAATCCAAATATTTATTTTTAAATTTGTTTATCCTCATGATATTTCTAATTAACAAGGTATTTACGGAAATGGACATTGCAGAAATTTAAATACAAGTCCTCTCCCTAAGCTCTTTCTTAATTAATTTGAATTAAAATAAATTTCTACTTAAAAATAATTAGTTAATAAAATATACTAATTTCAACAAGAATACAGTTCCGAAAAAAAATATTTTAATTGAATTTTTGAGCACTTTTCTACCTTCAAAAAACCAGTATTAAATTAATATAAGTTATCGTAACACAACAAAGCCTAATAACTAAAACTAGATAATAAAAAACTACTTACTTCCACTACAAAAACATCATCCACTTTACAATGGAAAAACTATTTATTTTTTAAAAATATATCCCCTTCATACAAACGAGAAAACGCCATTCTTATAAAGTGAGTCTTCCTCTTGTGATGCTATCCACTTCCCCGAGAGATCGAAGGATTGATATCGGGAATAGCTGATATCGGAGAACCTGTTTCGATTCCGATATTACGATATCTGTCTTGTTGATTCGATTTCATGGTTGCGAATCGCTGACCCAGAAAATAGGCAAATTGTTGTTGCTTGCGAAATGGTGTTCCGGGATTTTCAGAAGAGTGCATTGTCGGTGTTATAGAATTGATATTCGTCAGGAAGTGTCTTAGAATTCTTAATATTAACATCCGATAGGTATTTTCCAATACGAACTTTGCATAAGAGATACGTGTCATAGGTAAGAAGTGTTTTATAGAACTGATTGAAATGACTTAAAAGCATATTTAGAGATAAACATTGGAGAATATCTTTTGCATAAAATTGTTGCAAATAGAAAAATTTATGTACTTTTAGTCGCATTTTAAAAAAGTAAATAACTTTTTATGTTACAAAGTTCATAATTAATCTCTTGCATATGTTACGGCATAAAAAGATTTGATTTGCTTAACAAAGCTACGTACATAAAATGTTATACAGATTCTATATTTTTAAGACTTAAATTCAAATACTAAATAATATCCATATCCAATTTGCCAGTTGCTTAATTGCCATAATAGTGATGGTGTAGGGCATCATTTGCATCAAGCCAACAATGCATAAATCTATAAACACATATAAAATAGATGGTTTATTTATATTAATTAAGTCTTATTGAACAAAAGTATAACAATTTTATTTTAACAAGTTCTATTGTATCTCCGTTTGATGTGTGTGTCCAATATAAGTAACTTAATTAGATACATACAGCAATGAAGTTTTTTTTTGTACTACAACGAGAATTCGAGAAAAAGGAAACAGTTTCGTTACAGTCATGTTGTTGCTTATCTCCTTAGTTTAGCAGAGCTAAACCAGGTCTATAGTGTTTGTCACTCGTAAAAAGTCTAGGATCATGATTGGATTTTCATACATATCGAGTCTGGAAAGTCCCAGACAGTCCATTATGTGGTCGGGTGCCGCCTGTTTGCTGGAACACTTCGGGCAGATTGGAAAGGTCTTCTTCCCATTCGTGTAACACAGAGATCTAATGTGTCCACTTTTAAGTCTCGTAATGGCCGTCTGGTGGCTTTTGCAGCACTTTAGGAATGAAGCCTCTCCGGGTCGCCTACCTTGGTACCAGTGGTGCACTGGAGGAATTTTCCAAGAGGCATTTTGAAGACTCATAGCCCTCGAAAAGAACTCGGAGTGGGTCAACAAATCAGAGGTGTAAAGCGGTTCATTACAACCCTCTTTAGCCAGTAAGTCTGCCGTCTCGTTGCCATAAATGTCTACGTGAGAAGGGATCCATTGAAAATGAACCTCTCTTAATGATGAAAGATGTTTGAGTTTGCTAATAATTGCCATACCAGTACTATCTCGCACCTTTAGCCAGTTGGAAAGGTAATGGATGGAGCTTTGGCTGTCAGGCAGAATTGTTACAGTCATTACTGATTCAATTAACATACACGACATTTCCATACAAGTCAACAATTAATGGTCGTTGTTAATGGTCACTTTAAATCATATGATTATTTATATGCTTAATGAGGAACTGAATCAAACTCGATACCTTTCCTTTTTAAAAGTTCGGGAAAAAAACTGAAAAATATGCATTTATTGTTATAAGAAAATCCTGTATTACATGCAATCTAATACGAACATTACAAATTGATTTTGACTTTAATAAATATCAAATTTCCCTTCATATGATATGGTTATTAAAAAATGTAAATTTTCCAAACCAAATCTCATTTATTATATCCAAAATAAAAAAAAAATCCAACTTTCATTTGAAATTAAACAAAGGATAAATGTTAGCAGTTGATATGATATTGTGCAATGCTTTTTTTGTTTTCTTAAAATTGAAAATAAATAAGTCTCAATGTGTAAGTTAAGTTTTTTAGCCGTTTAATTAAAGTTATTTGTAACTTAAAAATGGCATTAGTTTTGTTGCAATTTATTTGTTTTAAGCTTTGATGTTAAATGAAAAGTGTAAGCATTTTTAAACATTTACAAATAAATATTTATTTATTTTAGATGAATTAAAAATATTCCAGGATAAAATAAACATTATAATTAAATTTGTTTTATTTTCATCTTTTGAAATAAAATTGTCAAACATGCTAGTTCCCACATCATAGTTGACATAGGACAGTTTCTGTTGATATTCAGCTTAGTCTAGATCACTTTAAAAAGGTATAATCAAATAATACAGTTTATTAAGTTGTTTGTCAATAAGTTACATTTTTCGTGAGTGATCGAGGTAAATATTTGTAAAGCATTACGAATATCCCAATAAAGTCCAAGATAAACATAAGATGGAAAAAAACTTAAACTTATATTTCAATTTCCAACTCAAAATCTTAACAAATCAAGAACAGAACAATCATGTTCCATCACTTAAATTAAAAAAAGTAATCAAAATGTCTTACGTAACATTACATTTACTTTATTTCAGAAATAGTCCAGTCTCTATTGTTTTAACTGAAATCACGTACCATAGTACAATGCTTACAGCTAAGCAGAAACTTTCTATCCAATCTTATGTAATGATATAAATTTAGTAACAGAACCACAAAGCATGAGAAAGGGGAGGTCATTAGATAACACAGCGAAGCCTTAGAAAGACCATAATGAGCTATGAAGCAAAACACTGCTCTTAAAAAAAATACTGGCTCATTAAAGAGAGGCCAGGTTTTAAATAAAAAAATAATGCATTGTTGTGACCAGTTTACGTTTATTGGAGATTACAAAAGAAAGTTTTCTTTTTTAAAAAAAATTAACTGGGTATGTTAATTTGGCTTTTCTCTAATAAAGGATGTATTTAATTCTGGAAATTGGAAGTTTGGCTTTTTCTTTTTGAATTTGTCTTTTTTATTGAGGGAATTGGAGAGCTTGTTTTCGGTTTTCGATAATTTGAATTAAAAGAAAATGTGGAATGCTTGTTGATTCGAAGTACTTTAATATATATTTTTTTCTTTTAAGAGAAATAAGCTACGAAATATATTTACTTTTGGACTAATTTGAAATGGAGTTTGTCGAACTACTTTATATTGTTTAAAATGTGTTATTATTGTGCTTTTTAAATGATAGATTTGTTCTGAGGTTTTATTGCAGAATTTAAACCAACAGAAGAGGGGTAGGGTAAAATGAAGTGTTGAGTTTCGAAGCTCACATTCTCTATAGCATAACTTAGTGTTCTACATTTTATTGGAATCTCAATAAACGATTATCAAACGTTGCTATGAATGAACCGAATACGATAACTTAGTTATACTTCTGAGACTGTAAGTTTTGTAGTTAGACAATTCGAATTTTAAATTAAAACTAATATACCAGTCTCAATCATATTAAACAAGACTTTTATTGCTTTAAATACCACATTAATGTTTGAAAACATTTTCATCTGCACCTCCTTATTATTAGTCTTCATTATTTTCAAATTGGTTATTTTTCTTTATGTTTATTAAATAAATATATTAAAGGCTTTTTTCTTATCACATGCTTTAAAATGAGTCAAAAACAAAAAAAAACAAGCAGTAAAATATTGATGCTGTATTTAAACTAATTTTTTATAACAATTAAGTAAAAAATAAAGTTTGTATTTTTATAATTGATATACGTGGTTTCGAAATTAATATATTCGCTTCATTTTAACTGATTAAAATGTATAAACGTAAATTCGTATTTTTTTCGAATTATTTATTATTTAATGAAAATCGAAACCGATATATTAATACATTTTAAGTAAAGTATTATATTTTTATTCATTCAACGCTCTTATGATTTAAATATCATACATTAACCTATAAATGTAACAAAGTTTTGTCCTCGAATATGTTTCATGAATAAAATAATATTATGCGTAGGGACGCGTTTTATTCGACCGTAACAAAACATTACAAATATAAATGTAACACATTAAGAAGTATCATATAAGTATCGAAAACACCAATACATTCCTCACTTTTAAAGGCATCAATACATACGCAACTTTACACTATTACACAAAAAGTCTTCATCGTCTAAACACACAAAAAATAACTGCAAAAACTTTTAAACAGCGTCGCTTATTGAAATGCATGAAACCCCCCTAGGGAGGTAAAACCCTTTACATTGCGTAACGTGAAAATAAATAAACATCGAAATACAAACCAAAACAAAATTTGTTCATAACGCATTACGGTCAAATCCGTACATTCCAAAGCTCGAAAAAAGAATGCCTTTACTGTGGAATCCCTGTCACGAAAAAGTGATATTACGCCTGTAAACACATTTTAAAAATGTATAGTAAAAGGGGGTGGGAGAGGGGGCCATCTTTTTAATGTTGTTTACGCGAAATAGCAGCAATGATGATCCCACTAAGGAATTGATTTGTAGGTACTGATACCGGCAAATTAGTTTTAAAACTGTAATATTTTAACAGGTATCATTACGTTGAATATCGTCACACTAGGAGGTATTGGCAAAGAAGAAATATAGTCAATTAACGGTTTTGACACCTTTGTAGGCACCTAAAGCAAATATAATATTCATAAGGGTATTAAAATTTTTAAGGGTGTTATCCTACGTATGGTGTTGGGACTTTAGTATATATTTAACATGTACTCCCTCTACATGGGGTAATATTTGTCGGACATCTTGGCTGCACAGACCATTTACGGAAGAGTATTTTATATTTACAATGCTCGGGTCCGAGCGTGGGACCTTTCCGAATAGAATATGAAGAAATTTTAACAAATCTAATAAATATCCATTTGATAACACTTCTAACTGCAAATTTCTAGCCTTTTAAGAGTTATAAACCTCACTTCAACTGTAAATATCAATTCACTGCAATGGAATGACATGTTTCAAAATGTCATTTAAATTATCACCACTTAGGTAAGCAGAAACCACCCTAGATAGAATACACTTAGATAAATAGATAATAATGTGCTAACATCAACATTTCCATGAAAATGTACTTCTAAAATAGCAATTATGTAAGCCCCTAATGAATACTTTAGTTTAATTTGAGTATAATTTCTATTGATTTAAAGTAATACAAATAAGAGATTTAATTGTCAAAGTAAATACAGAAGAAAACTTAAATTGTAGATCAATGAAACATTAACAAAGAGTTAATCTATTCTTGTTGACATGAGACATTTACTACTTTGGTAGTGTGATTGGTATTTAGCGTCGTTGAAACTTTTCGAGTTATTGAAATAGAGCGCGTTTCTCTTTCGCCAAATAGCAAGAGAAATAAATGACTTTTGCAGTTTTCAATCGTCAGCAAAAGGGAATTTAATGAATACTCATTTTGGTTCTTCCAATGTTTAGTTTTGTAAGAATTGTTGTGGTTGTGTATTTTTGCGTGTTCATTTCTGGTGTTTTGAATTGAATTTTTGGGACCTAAAGAAACCGGCTAACTGAGATTTATATGGATGTTGACTGAGATGATCAGTTGTTTGTTTCTGATTGTGAAATGACGAAAGATTTGTGCTTTATTTTAAGCATGAAATATTCATGACGTCAATCTGTGCTGTGATTCCTTTTTGTGTTATTTCGTTCGTGGAGTTTTGCATTTCAATCGTACAAGTTTTTAAATATTTTTACGACGCGTACTGTAAACAATTTTTTTAAATGTGTTTACGGTATGAAAAAAACTGTATTTTTTTGCAGTGAATTTTTCGAATTTACTCATTTAGTTAAAAATTATTTCGCAATTGCTTATTGAATGTTTAGTGAATTCAATAATAATAGTTTAAATTAGATAAAAAAAAATTAAGAAATAATGTTTGAATAATTGAAAATTAAATTAAATATCTATGATAAAATCTATCTTAGTTCATATAATGAAAAATATTTTATACATTTACTTAACATAACAATAGTTCAATTTTTGTTAGATTTGAAAGGTATAAATTAATCAGAATATGACAAAAATTAATTTGATAACTATTTTATTTTAAAACAAACGAATAAAAATGTGGAAACTAATATTACATATGTATTTTTTAATAATCAAACCATACTCTATATGTCTATATTGAATAAGAACTGGCTGAACTTTCCGCCTAAATATAATAGAATGTGAAAACATATATTTGGGTTTATTGTACATTTCTTTACACTCTTCTTACCCAAAACAAATTGAAAGAAATAAGAAATGCGGCTGTAAATATGGAAATTTTAAGTCGATAAAAATATATTTCTTCAAAATATGAAGCGTGACTTTCTCAGAATAGTCAATTGATTTACCAAGTTATTGAAAGCCTTTTTATTATGTGGTATTGAAGAAATATGGTTAAAGAATAGTTCTCTATTCTTCGAGGAATATTTTCCATACTAGTTGGAAATCAATTTTGTTTACATTAAATACGCATAATTTATTTTTTATTTTATAACAATCATGTAGTTTTAGGAAATAGGCTTATGAAAAGCTTATATATCTAAGTGCATTACGGCAATGAAAGTAAAAAAAATGAATACTAACAAGACAAATTGTCAACAAACACAGCAGTGGTTTAAATGTTTAAATAATATGTTAAAATATTGTAAGAATAATAATGCATTTGATTCTTATTCGTGGTAAGCCAATGCATTATCTTACATGGAAAACTAAAGCAAATACACTCCTAATTAATGATTATTTCAAAATAAATTTACGAAAAACTATCCTGAAATAATGCTTTTTGGCTGGTCAAGTATTTTGCACGCAAGCTCATTCCCCAGAACTAAGGATCAATTTTTAGCTCTCGCTACCAATTTCGAAGCTCAGATGAAATTGAGTCTGAGATAGCTTTGAATTTTAAAGTATGCATGAACTTTACTTTGCTGAGAGACCTCAAGCCAAATGAGTATTGAAATATTTACCGTTACCCCGCTCGCCAGAAGAGACAGTCACAAGAGACACACAAAGAAGGACGACACAAACACTTAGGCAAATAACAGCATTTATTAACAAACACAAACATCCATGGTAGGTATGAAATTTTTGTTAATTAAGTATGTTGAATTAAGTTATTGGAATTGTCTTCGGGAAAAAACCTAAAATGGTTATCAACATGCATATAAATAAATGAAAAACATGAAGTTCGGTTGCTGAGTAACACTTCACTTTGGGAGGCTACACATAATGGACACATTTACATTCGGGATTACGCACGTTCAAATCAGCATTTTATTCCTTTAATCCATTGAATAACGATGGATTAAGTAAGCTTAGGAAGTAAGCATTCAGATTTTTTATAAGTCGAAACTACCAGACAGTATTTTTGTTATTTAAAAGCATCCGATTGCCCCTAGTCAAAAATGTTATTCAAAGGGCTTAAAATAAAAACGCATTTTAAATTGATATTAAATAAAATACTTTCTTAAAATTGGACATAAGGATTATTGGACATAAATATTATCTTCATTTTATTGTTTTGATTAAAAATAGTTATTCATACAAAAAAAACTGTTGTCATCGACTTTATAAGTCCCCCAAAATATATTTTTATACTTTATATCTATAAAAAGCCTCATATTTCTAAAAATGTATAGCTTACAATTATTTAATATATAAATAACATGCATTATTTTATATTTAATAGCATGTTACAAACTTCTTTTATATTTTATAGTAAATAAAAACAAATGACGTATCATTAAATTTAATGCCTGCTCTGGAATTTTCTGCTAGACTCATTATTACGTAAAAGACTGGAAGATAAATAAAAAGTAAATAAAACGAGTATTTAAACAATATAAATAACAATCTCTGAACATAATAAAATATATAAAAATAAAATGTTGCTATAAACCCCGTGAAGGCATGAAGTTTTTCTTTACTTTTAAGATATCTTCGCTGGATCTTTTAGTTTTAGTATTGTACACTTAAAAACTGAAAAGCGCTAAAACGTGTTTTTTTTCATACATTTAAAGCGATACTTTTATTTTAATTCTATCACTACTTTACACAGTGTCTAGAAAAAGTATATAAAAACTACGGTTTCATGTTTGATAGTATGTAAAGCGTTTCGAAAGTAATGAAAATTTTATTTCGTAACAGAGAAGATTAAATTTTTATTTGAGAATACTAACGCTTGGGACAATTAGTGACAGTATGTTTTATTATTTACATTATATCATTTTAATTGTGTTTGTATGTTTTTTGAAAAACTAATTTGGTTCTTTTAATTGCAGAAATTTTATATGAAATCGTAAAACTTTGGAATATCAACAGTTGTAGATTTACTTTCATTTAAAATTATAATTTATTTACAATTTGTCTTACGAAGAGACTGCAAAGTTTAAAAACGTCATCTAACTGCCATGTTTTTAAGCATTTTTACTCAATTAAAAAAAGTAAAATTTATAGTTTTGCTAAATTTTTAAATAAGTACCAACCGTCATTTATAATGATCTACTACAGAAATGAAATTAAAAAAAATTAAGGAAATTCACATTTTTATTGAAATTTTAAACTTGATCATATGCAGTGAAAAAACAATATTACACTTAAAACAAATTACATATCCCTCAGGGAGTTAACCCATATTTTATAGACCGTATGCATTATGCATTGGTTATGCGTTAAGATTTTTATTAGTTGTAAGATCAATTACCACAACCTCCTATATTTTTAAGCAACACAAACATACATCAACTTTCTCGATGAAAAAACACACAATTAATTAGCATATGCTTTCAGACGTTGCTGCTATTCAAATCGCGAAATAATACTTTTAAAAAACCTTATTTAGGCCAACAAAACTAAAATGTCACCAATCTGAGCCAAATAAAACCAAACCATTTCAATCCACACATTTAACACAAACACAAATAAAAGAAATCTTTATGGATGCATAAAAACGTATCGCTGTTTTAATTGCAGTTTTGGATTAATCATAGCCTCAGATCTGTCACGGAGCCAAAACCATTAGAAGAAACCGTCTGCTTGGCTAACTGCGACCGTCGTTACAAATTTCCTTTCATAAAACGCACAAAAACGGAAGGAAGAGATAAATCCCCATTCATTTCCAACACTGGTAGTGGATATAATGTCCGTTTCACACACGGCAAATCCGGAGGTTTAGGCCGCACTTACGAACTGGATGGGTATCACAATGCAAAGTGATTTAGAGTTTTACACACTATGAGGGAAAATAATGTTAGAGGGTTTTATATAACAATATTCGCTCGACTCTGGAAGTTTGTGCCATACTTACTTAAGATTCGTATGGTCATCAGATTGAAAAATGAATTAGAGCTTTACACGCTATGCGAGAAAATAGTGGTAGATGGTTTATATAACAATATCCACTAAAAAGAGTGGTGATATTTTAAATGTAGGTTTTGTATTACATGTGTTGGTAAGTTATTTCTTTAATGATGCCGTTAAAAGTCACTGCTTAATTAAATCTCATTGATAAAACGGTAAGGTACCGTATTTTCATGTGTGAACCCCCCCCCACCCCCCCCGCTGCATGCGGCAAAAATTACGTAAAGATATGTGTGAATTAGTTTGTTCTTGTCCATTAATTAAAGTAATTATTTGTAAAATACACTTTTCTGTTCTTAAAAAAATATCCCACGAAATATGGTAAAAAGGACACTTTCCTGTACATGTGGCAAAATATCCGTACCACTGCAAAGACAATTAGGTAATATTACGTTTGTGTTTGGTATTATGAAATGCCATATAAGGTACAAATATTCACTACTTTTGGTTTTAGCACCGTGAGAAGTGTTATAATTCCTTCTGAATAGTTTTCATTTAAACTGACGACACATTCTTTAGAGAAGGCCACTGACCACAAATAAAGGCGTGGTAAATATGTACAATCTTTCCAAACACAATAATTATAACAATTCTCATTCTGAGTACATCGCATAGTCAAAATGGCTCCAAGTAAATTTTTCCCCAATTCGAAACTTGCATATACTCAATTATGAAAACTTACTTAAAAATCGTAGGAAAAGTACTTAGTATCTTAAATATAAAATTGGTAATAGTTGATGCACATGTAGTAGGCTCATTTTTATTTAATTACCTTTTACAAGTTTGTCAAATCTGATACGTTGCATAAAAAAACATTTCCTAATTTTCTACGATACTACGTTTTAACAAAATTGCTAAAGATCATAATTTTTTATTGCCTTTAATGAAATAGTTAATCATTTATGTAACAAATTCCTTGAATCATTATTTTTCTACCTTTTTTTTCACTTTCAACATGGGGGATTTATTTTATTTTGGTTTTAATTGATCGTTCAAAGTGATTAATGAAGAAAGCTTTTTATAGAGAGAATTCTCATTTCTGTTTTCATCCATTACTTTTTCTTTGAAATAAATTTTACATTTAATGCACGTATTTGAGTACTAGTGATAATCAAAAATTTATATTGAATGAATAATTGTATATTTTAGTGGTGTGATTGAACTTATTTAGTAAATATTGATTTTACCTGAAAAAGTCAATATGTCTAGACTCTGGACAACTCAAGGAATAGAAGTTAAATCTGTAAATTGAGACAGGTTAAAAACATGTTTTTGATAAAGTCAGACAAAGCCTGAAAATATAAACAAATACAAAAAAGATTGACGGGTAAGTTTGCATAATGTTTACAAACTAAAAAACATCAATACATATTTGTTTAAAAGTAAATTATGGTACCGGTTTTTTAGAAGCAAATTTACAAAATGATCAATACTTTGGCAAAAAGCTTTTTTTAACATATACGGGTCAAAAAGAATTGAAAAATCAATTTTTTATTGAGTGGTATTTCAAAAATAACAAGTTCGATATTTTTTATTGAACAAGGAAAGAGAAAATAATCTTTATTTGCAAAAGCGCCGAATAATTGCACTCATTCATTCCATTTTTTTCGTTATCTTAAATGATCTGTCCACACTTCCAAATAATACTTAGTTACATTTACTTTTGGCGGCGTCATAATACTGATGGCGTGCTCTTTGGCGAAACTTTTCCAAAATGGCGGTGTTAAGCACGATATGGAGCTTTTATGCTTTTTTGCTTTCAATTCTTTTTTGTTTTCATTTCTTAATCTTACTGATGCATTGACATGTTTTGTGGTTGCTTTCAGAACGACTCGGGTAAGAAAGAAAACGGGATATTTCTCTAGAACGTTGGAAACATTGTGACGTTCTAAATGTTTCCATCCGGACGTCGTTTCTAGAGGAATTAAGAAGCTTTTAGTTCTGTTTGGGGATTTCCTGGAGTTTTATTTGCCCCTACTTCAGCTTTTAGATGGCAGGGGTAGTTGTATTGGTGTTTATTTTTGTTTTAGTAGTTTCCATTAATATTTCAGAACATAGTAAATGTTTATACAATACATGTCCGTGTTAAAAAAAAACCGCAATATAAAAATAAACTGTTTAAATTTTTATGTTTCACTGTTTAAAATGATATAAATATATAAAATAAATTCTTTAAGTTTCACTAAAACATTTATGGGAAATCATGGCACATTATTGTATTAAGTTTTTATCGGGTTTATTGTTTTTATAAATAAAAGCAGATTTGCGTGACTTAATCTTCCTGTACAAGTAATTAGGGGTTATTTCCATGTAAAATTATCTTTTCTGTAGTGTAAGTCACGTTTGTAAAAAGTGGTTATTACTACAAATTTTAACATTAAATGAAAAAATTGCGGAATAGTTGATATACACTTATTATAACCATATAATGTACACTCTCAAAACAAAAGAGTGAAATCCACTACAGTTGGAGATGTGCATTTTCGACACTGGAAAGGAATGAATATTAACCCAGACTGAGTTAAAATCTTTCGTTTGGAGTGATTCTGTCGGAGGTTTAACACACAAAGGATCCACTCCAAAAGGAGAAGTGCATTTTCCAGACTGGAGGAGTGAAAATTAATCAGACTGAGTTAAAATCGCTCGCTCGTTTTAAGAGTGTAATGCACTTTATTTAAATTAATTTATATTATTAATTTAAAGAAGCTTTTTATCTCTTCTTAAATCGTGACTTACACTACAGTTACATGTTATTAGCCTTAGACTATTTCAAATAAAATATATAAAAATTGCGAAATATTCTTTAATAATTTAAAGTTTTGCCTAAATTAAAATAAAACATTATTGTTTAAATAGCTTATCAACAAAGGCTAACCTTATTTTACCAAAATGTATTAACAGACAGCAAAGTGCTATTACAAATTTAATACACGTTTATATTGCACATTAATACAAATAACTCCCAACTTTTTTTTTACTTATTTATCTATAAACTAAAAACTTTAATTTACTTAATGTATTTGCTTAAAAACTTTTTATCGAAATTGTTGCATTTAAAAATATATATATTTAAAAAAATATTATGATGTTTCACTTCATTCGTCTTTACGTTCTGCACCCTAAAATATTCACATATCCCTCTGTTTTAAAAATGAGATATGAACTTAAATTAGACCTCTGGAGAACTTTCCTGAGATTTTCATGTATGTGTTCAGTGAAGCCAAGCTTTCCATGCAATTTGAGTTTTCAGTAGATTTTTCCTGAAGCAAAGAGAACCCTTTACCCTTTCGTGGCCAACAAATCTTGTTATATAAAAATACGCGAGTCAAGTTATTCTTGAATATAAGTTATTCCCTTCCTAATTCTTATTTTACATAGCAGGTGGTTTTAACAAGCCTTTTGTTTAAAGGTTCGCTAAAAACATTTGTATTAAAAATTGTTTTATATTGTACAGTTGAAAACAGTTAAAATTTTTGTGAAATATTGCACCTGAGACCTGAAACTTTAAGCTTCCCCCACTGTTGGTGCATTGATTGGTTGGTTAATAGACATATATTTTCAGGTTTGGTTGGAGACCCGCTTTTAAACCTTCGTCAAGTAAAACAGGCACAACACACACATACATACGTGACATATGCTGCCATCCATCGCCACCTCCGCAATTTAGACATGTCCCTGAAGGTGGGGGGTAGTCTCCAGGGACCTGTACCCTTTGGAAACTGCACCATGTCTGTTTATAGGACTTTCGCACCCACAGATTTAAAGAGCATGTGCTCCGAATATACTCGGTGGGTCTTCAGGGGTATCGGGACTCGATCGCTGGACTTTCCAATTCCGAGATCTTAACCACTACGCTCCCCACAGCCTTTATGGAGCATTGATTTTCCACTCTTGTAGAGCACCAAAGTTATGGTTTTGCCACAAAATTGGAATCCAGTCTTCAAATAGTGGTGGCAGCTTAAAAGTTTATAGGATTATGATGCAGAAGTACCTTTTAACAGTGTATAACTATCAACTATAGTAGAAACATTATTGAAACATGTAACTGTGATATTTCTTTCACCTGCTAGAGTATAACTAGCATGGAATGTGTAGAAATAATTATATTTTGTTTAGTTTTAATATTTTCATTAATAAGGCAAACTATATAAAGTTATTAAATTTTTTAAAAACAAGTTTAATATTTTTATGGGGTTGTTTTTCTTATAATGAAAATGATCAGTTACTGTTTTCCAATTTGATTGTAATTTTATTTCAGTAAACATTTTGTAAATAAAAACGAATTCATTAAAAAATTTATTAAAATAATTTTGTTATTTTTACAAAATACATAATAAGTTACTGCTCTATGGAATATTTAGTTTTCTCATAGCAAAGAATCTTCAAATTTTATCCATTTATTTTATTTTGTTGTTCATTTTTTTCCAAAATCTTGCTTCCTCAGACATATTAACAAGTATTTGTTTTGTAACTAACTATTTTATATTAAATATTTATTATGTAACAAACTCCTATATCCACCAACAATCAGATCTTTACTTTCACATCCGAAATATTAAGATCAATTTGTATTCAGCAGACTGCGTAGCCGGTCCATGGATTTCTCATACAAAACAGCACAGGAAAAAATGGCTTAAAGTGGTATTTGGATGAAACGTTGAGTTTTTTAAGGAGTGACTTAATATTCTGCGGGATGCGTTTTACGATTTCTTGGAAGAATTTACTGCGAGTTGGAATATATATAGCTCTAAAGCAAGTGGGTGGTATTCCTATTGTTAAGTTTGTGGTTTTATAGCAGATGGTTTGGTTTACAAACTGGGAATGCAGCTGCGTTTCATGAATTATGAGATTTTAATAGCTTTGTGTTTCAGTGACAATGAGAATGTAAAGAAAGATTTTTGTTGCTTTAACTAATGGTCAAATAGCTGCTTGTAAATCGGGGTTTTGTTTAGTTTGATAACAATTGTGTTGAAATTTGAAATGTGTTTATTTTTTTTTAAAACCATTTCAGTTAGTGAAAGTCAAAAGATCAATCTGCAAATTTCCAATCTATTTGAAAACGCAAAATAGAAAATCAGTCTGCATTTAACCATTTATTTTAGTGAGCAATTATCCCATATTTAACAGATTACTTTTAGTGAACTAAACATACAATTGTAATGGTGTATACTAACACCATTATTGTATCTGGCCTGATACGCAAATATGGGAATCGGACAAACCACAATATCAAATATAATATATTTTACTATATACATAATTAACAATTTCTGTGATTCTTAGTAGTCAAAAGCCCAATTTGCAAATTTCCAATCTATTTAAAAACACAACGTAGGAAATTATTCTGCATTTAGCCATTTATTTTAGTGAGTAATTATCTTATATTTAACAGATTACTTTTAGTGAACTAAACACACAATTGTAATGATGTATACTAACACCATTATTGTATCTAGCCTGATACGCAAATATGGGAATCGGACAAAAACTACAATCGGATCTCATGACAAACAAGGAAAGAAGTTTGCATGCGCCGAGCAAATATTTAGCGTAAGCAAAGGGAAACATGTTTGCAAACTACGCAGAGCAAATATTTACATGGGATATTATTCGATTAGGGGTTTTTGAAGTAGACCGATGCTTTTTGATAGATATGTATTTGTATTGAGGAATATTGAATCATACATTCCATTGATGTAGAGAAATTTTTGAATTAATATTTGTTCGTTATATTACAGTAAATTATGAGATGATCAGGTGAAGAATTAGTACTAATTAAAAACAGTTGTAAAATTCTTGTTAAAAAATGTTTGGCATTTAAGTTTGGATATCGTTAAGAAAATAACGGAAATTAAGATTGTATAAATTTCAAAAGAAGCTTTTCGAAAGTATGTATAGGTAACATGTGAATAGCTAAAATTTAATGAAGTTTAAGTCAAATATTTTTAATTGCACTCCTATTATAATTATTTCATAAAACCTTTTCAAAAAGATTGACTCTTTATAGGCAATTAAACTTTATAAGCAAAATCACTGAAGAGTTTTAATAGCAATACCCTATTTAAAATGAAATTAGAACTGATATAATACACTCTTAAACAATACAAAACTTTTTATAAACCATAAAAACCAAAGATATCCAAAAAAAAGGGTGCAAAAAAGACCCTGACAAACAATGGATTCAATTTCACACATTCAAACAACCCCTCAAACCCAGACAATGTGCGAAATACCCAGACAATGTGCAAAATACCCGAGATAATGAGCAAAATTCCGCAAACAATGAATCTGAAAAGGATTAATATTGTTAGAAAGACCGTATTAATTGTCTGGAGAGGAACCACAGTGAAAAAATAATATCTTTACGCATTTTACTGATTTTCACCCCAGCCTCTATTGTCTCTATTCCCCCCATTCAAAAGATTTATTGCAACATTATTTTTTGCTTTTTTAACTGCAGCCATAAAGCGCTTTTGTGTTTTCCAGGCTTTTTTTTGTCGAATTCCTATATGAATTATTTTATACTCCTCTTTTTTATTGTTTCATTTCTCGGAAAATTCATTTTTCAGTATTTTTTCTGAAAAAAAAATGGTTACGCTCACTTGTCTTCATTTGTTTTCAGTTTTCATATTAGAATGGAGTCTTCAATGTTTATTTTTTTGGAAATATTTATTTATGATCGCTTTTTTAAATAAATTAAATATTTTTGGTGATGTGAAGGGAAGAATGAAAGATGGGTGAAAGAAATGGCAAAAACTTAATTGATTATTTGAAATATTTTTCATTTATTATTTGATTCCATTTTTTTTATCATTATCGTACTACTTTACTGACAAATAATCTATAACTAATAAAACATTTTTAAATAGCATTCAAGAGGGAACGTAGCCCTCCATTGAAGCTTATGTTAAAATAGCCTTTTTATGTACCTTTTCCTCAGAGTCCAGCGATTTTTAGGAATCCACTTCTTAAGAACGTGTAAAAAAATTGAGGTTGATACTTATAGTAGATTCTGAGAAAAAGGTACACGCACATTAAAAAAGTAAATTTTAAGTCTTTAACGTAAACAATGGTGTTTTCTTACCTATGAAACATAGGGGATTTTACCTAAACAACATTTAAAAAATACTTCTATTACTTGAAACTTTTATTTCAACATATCGTTGTAAAACTAAGATTGCGTAGCATAAGAAACACTAAAAACATTGAAATGTCATTTGTGAAACATTTTGGGAAACTGGTCACCCTTAAAAAGAAGTTCCCAAATTTCAAAATACTAATTAGCACTTAGAGACATATTTATAACAATACATAAGAACTTACAAAATACTTAAATATAAATGAAATAAAATAAATTTTCTCCTAATCCTTAAAACATTGTTGAATGTTTTTAAATATATGGAATTGTCTTTTCTATTCTGCGAGCTATGTTTATAGTTACGGCTTTTGTGTGGAACTGATTCTAGTAGAATTGCTAATAATTAATTAATAAAACTGATTTTCTTAAAGTCAAATATTGAAGAATTATGCAAATAGAAACTACAATCATTAGCTACTTATGATTTCAAAATAAATTTTCGTTAGAATTTTTCTATTTTTTAATACATTTTTTTCTACATTAATAATTTCTTAAAGGAGTTTTCATTTCAAATAATTGCAAAACCTTGAATTCTTCATGAATAAAAATCATTTTTCAATTTATATTCTTCATTCATTTCACTTTCATATTTCTGTTTCAAAGCTTCACTTTATAAGTAATTAATGAATCTGAGGTACTTCTTAAGATAGACGTTATTTTATCTAAAGGGAATTCGGTAGGCAAATTGATTATTTAAACTAAAACTTTTTTTAAAAAACTAATGAATTTCGTTTTCATTCGTTTTAGTACTATACTCGTTGCCAACCAAATAAGAAACAGTAGGGATGGTGTTTTTCAGAAAAACTGGCGTTTTACAACGGCGGTCCATCCCTAAAGTGTTTCAAATAAGGGTGGCGGGAACTATAGTGCACTATCCATAACATTTATTAAGATTATAGCCTGGAAAAAATTGCAATTTTTAACTAAAGCTGAATGACAATTTGCCTTTCACAGTTTATGTACAATTTAAAATTTCTCTAAGTCTTAACGGCATGAAAAATTCAAATAAAAATTATTATATTATAAAGTTAACTATTATGTTATAAAATTAATTATTATATTATTAAATTGAGTATTATTTAAATTAAGTATGATATTATTAAATTATGAATTAAATTATTAAATAGGTAAAAAGCATGTTTGGGAACTAAACACTGGATGTTCCGCGTGAGACTGACCATCTCACCAGGCTATATGTTTAGCACCCCAGAGCCCTATATCACGAAAGCTGAAATGGGCAAAGCACGCCTTGGCCCAGAAATGGGCTGTTTCACCCGAGGAGTTTATTATAAAATTAACAGCAAAATATGGTGTATATTTACAATATTGTTTTTACGGTATATCGAAAAAAAAACATTAATTCCCAGTTTTCTTATTAAAACATAAAAAAAAACTAGTTTCCGTTGGCGATATCCCTTATATATTTGTTTTATTTGCCCCAGGTAAAGGCATTTAAGCTTATTCATAATCCATTTAGCTCCCTCAAAGTGAAAACGGATGAAAGACCCTCCTTCTTTTTGGGGAATGGTGGCAAGAAAAGTGAAAACTGTTTTGGAAACCATTAGCCGGGAAGCTAATCTTATTAAAGACTCGTCACTTTCTTTTTGTAGAGGGGGAGTAAAAGAAAATATTAGCGTAAAAAATATAAACGTAAAGAAGTTGCAGAAAAAATAAACTAAAAGCGTGACGGGCGCAAAAATGTTTGTTGAAAAGTACCCAACTGGGAAAAATAAACCTTTATAACTAAAATATTCTGAAATTATTTTAAAATGGATTTGTTTATTATAGATTAAACCATTTGATATTAGAAAATATCTCAATATTTTGTCGTTTAAAAGATATTATGTACCTTATTTATTAATACACTAAATTACTAGTTAAAAGTTGTAATGCATTTTTGTAAAGGAAGCCCAAACTTTTGACGACAGAAACATTAATAGGTGCATTTATGTATTGTGTTCAAGAAACTACTAAATTAAGAATTTTTAATTGATTTCAGCAAATTAATAATTTTATTGTTTTTATATCCAAATTTCGATTTATTAACTAAAAAAATATTGAGAAGTTACGAAAAAGTAATGCAACAGAGGAATTAACTACAAGTTGATAAGGCTTATATCATAACAAAATATCCTGCATTACACAATATTCGCACCTAATGGTGGGCAACATTGATCGTGGTGATAAAAAAAACCATAATTTATCTAAGTATTAAAAAATATTTTATTATTATTTAGATGTTTTATTTCAACAAATTCCTTACTTTTCAGTTACTGATTATGTCGCAAAGCAAACCATTAAAGCGAATACTCTTGTGTACTACCACTAAATAGGATGTGTAAAAGCAATTACATACAATTAAAACGATTTTAAAGCGTAGAATCTTACATTCCGTTAAATCGACGGACGTGTTTAACAATAAGGTCAAACTTCAATATTTTCTCTCAATTTGTTGCAGAATATCTGTGGTTATAATTAAAAAGCTGTACATGAGAATTCTCTTCCAAACTGAGTGATCCTTATCCTAAGAACTTAAAATATTCATCGTTGATCTGTATTGTCTTCCGAAATTATTTGGTTGAAATGAGTTTATTTGCTAATATTTAACCCTTTATAAAGATGTGGTAAGTATACTTCCCAGCAACTTCATTAATTTTGATTGGTGCTGTCATCTAATGATAACTTCAGAAAACACAAACCAAGTTACTAATGCAGATTCCTATGGACGATACGTTTGAATAGCTAATGCATTTGAATAGTTCCCGGCGGGCGATGGGAAGCATACTTCCCACCGAAATAAAACGGTCTTAATAATCAAAATTGATTTTAGGTAATGAGCTAGATGAATTTATTTTTATAAATCAATCTCAATCCCAGAAATACTGCAATGTAACATTACTTAAAAAATGGCCTTATAAAGGGTTAAGTAATACATCTGTAACAATATTTTGTTGTGGTACAGCATAATACTTGTTTAAATGGCTTGCTATTTAACGACATAATCGGTAACTGATATGTGCGGAATTTCTTGAAATAAAATATTTAAATAATAATAATAATATTACAATACCAAATATATTTTATTATTATTATTTTTTATTGCATGAGGCGAATGAAGTTTTTCTTTGGCAAATCCTTATATTTATGTAAATGGGTAGTTGATTTGTAAAACTTAAAGCAGTGCTCTACAAGCGATATTATAAAACTTTTCTTAATATTATTAGTTGTCTTTCAATAAAGAACTGTTCACTATGGTGCTTGTATGATGTTATTTAAAACACAGAAAAAAAAAAACTTTATTACCTACATCATAAAAATAACATAAACAAATTGATTCCCACTCTAAAATGTTTAAAAATCCAAAAACTCTCATAACTTAAAAGTCAATTTTCTTTTACACATATCACAATTTTTATATCCAGTCCGTAAACAACACAAGTTCATAATCAAAATCGGTATTTTTTTCTCAAAAACGTAACAATATTAAAAATCATTTTTTGAATAAAAATCTACTTAACTTGTTTACCATAACAAAGTTGAAAATGTAGCTTAGAGTTCACTGTCTAATGATATCATCATGATGAAAATGGATTTTTAAGTAGATCGAAAGATTAGTGAAATTTTAATATTGTAAGAAAAGCCTATTATTTTACTTTTTTCGTAAAACTGTTGCCGTAAAAACTTATTGGATGTTGTTGAACATATTTTTTGATGAGTTAATGCAGTTATATCGTTTTTTGAATGGCTGCGCAGTAATGCATTAATTTAAAAATGAGTTTGAGTTTTGCGAAATATTTAACCATTTTTTTTTTATATTCTTTAAGTAAGAAAAACCAAAATATCAAATATAAATAACAATGAAGTTTATTTTAATCGTATTTTTATTGCAAATAATTTTTATGTCTCCTCTGCACTTGTCCGTTATTATGGCCCTCTTTAAGACTTACAAAAAAGTATAACTACAGCAATTTTACGAAGTAGGGGAGACCGGGGCTAGTTTTCCCATGGTACAAGTTTCCACCTTGCCTTATCCAAGAAATGAGCATTTAGGGGGCACCAAATGGCTGCTTGGTTTTTGAAGCAACCCGTTTCATATCATTCACAATTGCTTAGTTGGTGTTGTAGTACTGTCGCTAGATTTGTTTATTAGAGCTGTTGTTCGTAAAAACAGCCGAAGGCAATGCATCTTCACTTTTTCGTCTTGCGCACTTGCGCACTCTCCCCGCTGGTCGGGATCTTTTAACTAAAATATCTAGTCTTGAATGTTTATTTGCGGAGCAAGCAAGGAGGAATTGCGTGGCAATTCTAAGGGGTTGGTGAGCGGTAGCGATCAGGGGGGCTTTGCCCTCTAGTTCAAGTTGATTGGCGAATTTCAATGCTCATAACAAGTAAACCATAAGTGAGAATGCTTCCTATGACTCCCAGAATCGAGCTTCTTCTGAAGAACAACAATCCACATCCAGACAATTCAAAATCTTCATTCTCGGTGTGTATCTTTTCAGGAACTGTCAACTCCAGTGCAAAACCTAACGAAGCCCTTTCTTTGGACTTTTCGGTGAAAGATTTTCTGAGCTGTTTAATTTCCAGTGGTATTCCCCCTGCTACCCAAAACATCATTATTAAGCTCACCAGAGATACTGATATAAAATAAAAGGTTAATATGATATAAATTGACCCACCGACACTAAAAGCTTAAGCAATAGTTCCAAGGCACGCAATAAAATGAGAACAGCTCACAAGCAGTGAAGATAGTGAAAATACCTTTTGAATTTGAGCTATTAACTCAATTATGTCATCTACGTTCTTTACAAAAGCGTTTTGTCTTTTGACTGTGAATTCTGTATGATGGCACTTTTCAATTCTCAACCTGATATTTTGCAATGCAACACAACACTTATGGCACTCAACACAAAAAAGAATAGATATACTTGAAGGTATTGTAGGGAATACAATATTTTCGCACAACAGTCTAATGTAATAGATACATAAACTCATCCATTCATATTTTAAGTTAATATTATGTGTAAAATATTTGAAACAACTAAATCCTGTGTCAATATACAAAAGCATCATGCTTAGAAAAGGCAAACATGTTGCCAGAATCACAACAAATAAGAAAAAAGCATTGTATTTGCTTAAGTTCGAAGGTGGTCGACAATAACTTGCCTTCGATAATACTCTTTTTAAGAATTTTCTTTTTCTAACTAACGTGTAAAGAGATGCTACGCCAAGCGTGTTGCAAGTCATCATTTCAAGAGAAACTTTCCACAAAGTGTTGTAATCTTCAAGTAACCCCAATATCGTACTGTCCAAAAGAAGCAGCAACATGCATACTTGTGAAAAGATACATAACACACGTTTAATTCTTGAAGAAGTTTCTATTACTCCACACCAGGATAAGAACAAATTCAACAAGCGAAACATGTCATATTTTTTTGCAGTTGTTTAACAAAATGTGTGCAATGATCATAAATATCCTAATACATCTGAAAATGTTATAATATGTAATAAATATGTTCTGTGATAATTAGCTACAAATAAGAAGTTAAGAATAATTAAATAATTGTTTAAATTTTCATATTGTAATAACTACAGTTAGTTAGAGTTATAAAACAAGAAGTAAAAAGTCTGTAACTGCCGCGATATGATTAGTTCTAAGCAATTTTGTCAGGTTTTTCATTTTGTACTCCTTTTATATTATCAGAGCCTTTTTCTTAAAAAAGGTTTCCAAGGAAACGGAGACCTGCGTCAAACACAAATTTATGATTCGTCCAAAATTTGCATTAAAAATAATTACTAAATTAACATTGATTTTACAAAGGGTTTGTCTAAGGAAAATATATATTGTAAAACAAATTTAATTAAGAAAATCAATAAGTATCAAGTCATGATGACGTATATCTATTCTTACACAATTTTAACTTCCGTTCTAAGTGTAATGGATTACGAAATATTCTTAAAGCACTACATCATAGAACTAAAATATGTTTCTAGATATAATAGCTACTATTTTCTAAGCAATTTTAAGGGTTTGAAGAATGATGGGGCACATTTTTTTCTTCTATGCTTTTAAATGATTCCAAAAGTAACTTCAATTGATTTTCAAGATGATTACATTGATGAATTCCAATGCTCATAATCAGAAAAAAAGTGCTTTAGAATGGTTACTAGGACTTCCAGAATCCCGCGTCTTCTGAAACGCAACAATCCACAATTAGACAATTCAAAGACTCAATTTTTTTTTTAAATTTGTACCTTTTTTAGAAACTGTCGATTCCAATACTGATTCTAGTGACGCCCTTTCTTAAGAATTTCACGTAAAAAATGTTCTGAGCTGTTTAATTTACAGTGGTATTCTCCCTGCTACCCAAACCATCTTTATGAAGATCACAAAAAAAAACTGACATAAAATAGAAAGTTGATGTGAAATAAATTAACCCACTGACACTTAATGCATTAGCAAGGCATGCAATAAATTGAGAACAACCCACAAGCAGCAAAGATAGGGAAAATATCTTTTGAATTAGGGCTATTTACTCAACTACTTTATCTGGGTTCTTTAAAAAGCATTTTGTCTTTTGTTTGTGAATTCGATAGGATGGCACATTTTAATTCCCATACTGATATTCTGAAATGCAACACGGTACTTATGGCGCTCAAACCAAAAAAAAAAGAATATATATACTTCTGAGTATGGTGGGGTATACAATATTGTAACGAAATAGTCTTGTGTAATAAATACATAATTTCATCTATTCATATTTAAAATTAATGTCTTCTTCTTCTTCGCCAATAAGGGTTCAATATTGGCGGTGAAGCCTTTGCAGACTCGACATATTCCCCAGAACCGAGAGCCATTTTTTGTGTCGCCATCGAGGCGGCTCTCGCTTTGGATTTTGACGCACAGACTACAATGAATCTGAGCTCTCTGTGTGTTAGAGTGCACCGATACTTAATTTTACCGAACGAACCCAAGCCAAATGGGCCCTCCAGTTATCTTTTACATGCCACGTAATCATATGACATGCGTGCCCAGAATTTTCCCATCCAGAAAATCCAACAACTCTGCCGGGGCTCGAAATCTCGATCATGGACTAACGAGGTGGACGCGTTAAACGTCTTAGCAAAACAACCACTAATGAGTTAATTTAAGTGTATAATATTTGAAATACCTAAATCCTGTATAAATATACAATATCATCAGGCTTAGAAAAAGAAAACACACTGCTAGGAATACAACGCATCGAAAAATGCATTATATTTGCTTAAGTTTGACGGTGGTAAAAATTATTTGCCTTGGCTAAAACTCTAATTAAACATTTTTTATCCTAACTAACGTGTAAAGAGATGCAAAGCTAAACGCGTTGCAAGTCATTATTTCAAGAAGAATTTTCCACATAGTTTTGAAGCCTATCAGTAACCCCAATACCGCATTGTCCAAAAGAAGCAGCAACATTCAAATGTATGAAATTATCTACATAATACACGATTTAATTTGGAAGAAGTTTCTTTTGGAACATTTGCCAACATTCTTTTCAAATTACTTTATTGACATCATTATCTAATTCCGCTTTTCTATGGCATATGAGAATCGAAAACAACAAAAAAAAAATATACGAATGCGGTGACAGTACTAAATTCGTATTTATTCATTATACAACCCTTTGATGAACAATTCCTAGTGCGACCAAATACTTACCAATTTAGCAACAACAAACAAATCACAAAAAAAGGATTTTTATCTCGTATTTTTAACCAGCCGTATTTGTTGATTCCTACTGTTAGTATAGATTCGATATTAGCTTGATTTGATTCGCGGTATTATTTGCCAACATCTACGTGTAATAATTCTACATTGTTGGATATAGGTGCAAAAAGAATGGTTTTTACTATCAAGAACACAAAAGAGTATAAAAGATAGTGATTTACAATACATACCCTAGAAACATCACAATCAACATTTTCAATACTTGATGTTTTCTGATTATCTAAATTAAATTTGTTCTAAAATATGTATTCTTAAAAAAACCAATTGTACAATCAATGATAATTTATTAGATATTTTAATTTATTAGATATTTTAATTTATTAGATATTTTAATTTATTAGATATTTTAATTTATTAGATATTTTAATTTATTAGATATTTTAATTTATTAGATATTTTAATTTATTAGATATTTTAATTTATTAGATATTTTAATTTATTAGATATTTTGAACCAATCACTAAGTTTGTGTTTGAATCAGATATTCGTTTCCTTAGAAACATTTTTTAAAATTGGGAATTGATAATATTAAAAAAAACACTTAGGTATAAAGAAATATATTTGAAAAAATCTCATAAAATGAATCGATCTACAGCAGTTACAAATTTTCTACTACATGCTTTACAACAATCTAAATACTGTTATTGAAATATATATACAACCTGTGCAAATTTAAAGATTATTGTTGATGTTTTATTCTTTTTTTAAGCGTAATTAGAAGAGAAAACTTTTACATAACATAACCTGCAACAAAAATTCTTTATAATTCCTGCATTGATAAAAAAAAGCCATGTCTCGTTTGTTGATTTCATACTTTTCCTGGTGGGGTGTAATAGAATCGTCTTCAAGAATTAAACGTGTGTTGATTATCTTGTTACATATTTGCATGCTGTTGTTCCTAATAGACGGCACGGTAATAGGATTTCTTGAAGATTTCAAAAATACGTGGAAAGTTGCCCTCGAAATGACGACTTGCAACACTCTTGGATGGGTGGCTCTTTACACATTGGTTAGAAAAAGAAAAAAATTAAAGATGGTTTTGGCCAAGGCAAATAAATGTTTACCACATTCAAACTTAAGAATGTTTAATGTATTTTTCCTATTTAATGCAGTTCTAGCACTGAGTTTTCCCTTTATTTTTATAATAGGCGCTTATTATGATACAAGATTTAATTTTGAATACTATACACATAATGTTAAATTTAAATATAAATGGATGAGTTTAGGCACGTATTACAGTAGACTCGTTTGGGAAAATATTGTTTATCCGACCATACCTTCTAGTATATCTATTCTTTTTTGCGTTCAGTGCCATTAGTGTTGTGTCGCAATGCAAAATATCAGGCTAAGAATACAGAAGTGTCGCCCGGTAGATTTCACAGACAAAAGACAGAATTCGTTTTTAAAGAGCCGAGATGAGATAGTTGAGTTGATAGCCGAAATTCAAAACGTATTTTCACTATCTTCACTCCTTGTTTTCTGTTCTCTATTTATAGCATGCCTTGGAACTCTTGCATATGTTGTAATTTATGGTGATTTGATGTATTTGATATCAGCTTTGTATTTGGCACCAGTATCTGTAGTGAGCTTAGTAATGATGTTTTGGATCGCAGGAGGGATACCACTGGAAATTAAATTGCTGAGAAAAGCTTTTATGGAAAAGTCTAAAGAAAGGGCTTTTTTAGGATTCGCATTGGAATCGACAGTTTCTGAAAATATGGGAATCGAGAACGAGGAAGATTTTGAATTGTCCGGTTGCGGATTGTTGATCTTTAAAAGAATCTCGATTCTGGGAGTTCTAGGAAGTATTCTCACGTACGGTTTGCTAATTATAAGCATTGAAAATCGTTAGTAGAATCATTAAAAATAATCGAAAAAATATTTTGTGCTATTTCCCTAAGCCTTATTATCGTTAAATATTTGTGGACAAATGGTAAGTAAAGATGCTTATTCAATAAACTGAAACATCGGCAATAGTCGGGAAGTCTTTTTGCGTGGCCCGAGAAGAAAGGTTTTTCAGAAAATGCTATTGAAGGCAGAAGTAAAAAAACTACCAGAAACCAACTGTAGAGGACGTCGTGTAACTTTTTTTTAACTATATTTTTACCATGTACGCAATTATTAACTTATCATGTTCAAAGCAAGTTACATATTGTATGTTAATATTGCCTAAATTATTTCTGTGCTACAATTCACATGATGTAGTGTGTCACGAGTTAAATGTAGTGTAAGTCACGCACACAAAAGTGTTAATAAATTTTTCCTATGATATTTCAATACTTTTTTGCAATTAAATGACTTTGCTTTAAACCTTATATTTAAAATAAGCATTGGTGGAATGTTGATTTACTGCATTTTGAGGAAGAAATTAGAGTTGTAACTTTTTCATAATTTTTCCATTTATGCAATTTTTAACTTACCATGTTCAAAATTATAAACATATGTTGTGATATTATTGCTTAAAATTTCATATCTGTTATACAATTCACAATGTAGTGTCAGTCACGAATTGAATGTAGTGTCAGTCGCGCACAAAAATGCTAATAAATTATTTCCCATGGTATTTCAATACTTTTTTGCAATTAATATATTTAGTCTCAAACCAAAAACTTTAAGTAAGCAGCGGTAGAATGCTGATTTACTGCACAATCAGAAGAAATTACAAGTTTCATGATAGACAAAAATCTACGAGCTTTCGCGTAGTGTCAGTCACATCAGGTAATTTTCATTATTTTTTAGTTAAATATTAAACTTAGAAAAGTTTTTACTGATTGCTAAAAATAATATATATATGCTCAGAGGTATACTGACATACAATACTTTTCTTAATAAATAGAAAATAATTATAAACTGTGCTAACGAAATTGGCTAAATCGCTCTGATATAGTGTCAGTCACGCGTGGAAATGCCCCTATAGATAATAATTATTTTTTAAATATATAAACCTTTTATATTGTATTCTTACTGATTGAAATTTAATGGTCACACTTTCATTCGAATACTCTAAGAACTAAAATGAAAATTTGCTTATTTGCGTAATAAAATTTATTAATTGTAGTTGTTATGTTTTCATTTTGACAGGTTGTAGAGTTCTGCACTCAAAAGAACACAAAATTATGGATTGGTTCAAAATACAAATGAAAGCAATTTGCATAAGTATTAGTGATTTCGCTTATATTTTATTATAAACGTTGTGAAAGGAGATATCATTTTAATTAAGAAAATCAATACTTTTTTTGATGATAATAAGAAAGTCATATTATTAATATTGTCATTGTAAAATATTGTTTTTGTATTCCAGTTTTGATCACATCCATAAAAAAAAACTTATTGAAATTGTTATCTAATTTCGCTTTTCTATGGCATATGCGAATCGACAACAACAATAAAAAAAGGAATTTGATTCCGAACTAAATTCTTATCTACTCATTAATCATATGCAATGCCTATTTACAATTTCTAGTGCGATAAGCTTTTTACTAATTCGATTCCAAAAAAAATCACAAATCAAATTTTTTAACTCATATTTTTTTTTATATTCGTTTATGTTTATTCCCACTGCTGATATAAATTCAATACCGGTTCGATTTCGTAAGAAGCAATGTTTGTAAATATCGCTTTGTATAATTTTTTATTGATGAATATAGATATAGCAATAATGGTTTTCGCAAAGAAAAAAGAAAATAAAAAACAGTGATTTGCAATACATGCCCTTAACAGAATCATATAAAAGTTTTCATAATTTGATGCTTATTGATTTGCGTAATTAAAAGTGTTTTACAATATTTTTTTATTAAACAAATAATTTGTCCGATCAATGATAATTTAGTAAATTACTTTCAATGCATATTTTAGACCAATCACTAGTTTTGTGTTTGATTCGAATTCTCCGTTTCCTTAGAAATATTTTTTAAATTGGTGATTGATATCATAAAAAAAAATATTTTGATGTATAGAAATACATTTGATTAAATCGCACAAAATGAATCGATCTACGGCAGTTACACATTTTGTACTACATGCTTTACAACTATCTAAATACTTTTAATGAAATATTTATACAATCTACGTAAATTTAAAGATTAGTGTAAATGCTTTAATCTTTTTTAAGCGTAATTATATCAGAAAACTTTTACAAAATACAACCTGCAACAAAAATTCTTCATAATTCCTGCATTGATAAAAAAAACGCCACCATGTCTCGTTTGTTGATTTCATTCTTTTCCTGGTGTGGTGTAATAGAATCTTCTTCAAGAATTAAACGTGTGATGATAATCTTTTTACATATTTGCATGCTGCTATTCCTTATAGACGGCACGGTAATAGTATTACTTGAAGATTACAAAAATACGTGGAAAGTTGCCCTCGAAATGACGACTTGCAACACTCTTGGATTGGCGTCTCTCTACACATTGGTTAGAAAAAGAAAAATATTAAGGACGGTTTTGGACAGAGCAAATAACTGTTTACCACATTCAACTTTAAGAATTTATAATTTATTTTTCCTATTTAATGCAATTCTAGCAGTGAGTTTTCCCTTTATTTTTATAATGGTCGCTTATTATGATACAGAATTTAATTTTGATTACTATACACATAACGTTAAATTAAAATATGAATGGATGAGATTATGCATGTTTTACACTAGACAAGTTTTGGAAAATATTATTTACCCGACCATACCTTCTAATATATCTATTCTTTTTTGCGTTCAGTGCCATAAGTGTTGTGCCGCGAAGCAAAATATCAGGCTAAGAATACAGAAGTGTCGCCCAGTAGATTTCACAGTCAAAAGACAAAATTCGTTTTTAAAGAGCCGAGATGAGATAGTTGAGTTGATAACCGAAATTCAAAACGTATTTTCACTATCCTCACTGCTTGTTTTCTGTTCTCTATTTATAGCATGCCTTGGAACTCTTGCTTTCGTTGTAATTTACGGTGGTTTGATGTATTTGATATCAGCTTTGTATTTGGCACCAGTGTCTGTAGTGAGCTTAGTAATGATGTTTTGGGTCGCAGGAGGGATACCACTGGAAATTAAATTGCTGAGAAAAACTTTTATGGAAAAGTCTAAAGAAAGAGCTTTACTAGGATACGCGTTGGAATCGACCGTATTTGAAAAGTTGCAAATCGAGAATGAAGATTTTGAATTGTCTGGTTGCGGATTGTTGTTCTATAGAAGGAGCGAGATTCTGGGAATTTTAGGAAGCATTCTCACGTATGGTTTGCTTGTTATAAGTATTGAAATTCGTAATTCGAATCATTAAAAAGAATCGGAAAAAAAAACTTTGTGCGAATTTCCTAAGCCTTTATAATTTATTAAAACTCTTTGCAAAAGTAACTCAAAACACGCAACGTTCTTTAAATCCGATTTAAATTAATACCATGAAATAACATAACCCCCTACCTTACAATATATAACTTTTAAACCACTGATACGGATCACAACTGTTAAAGACAGACCGTTTCTCTTTTCTTGTGAAAAAAGAAAATTGAAATGTATAATCCTCATAAGGGCCCGAATGGCCAAATGGTGTGGACCATTACGCCAGCAGTCTGCGCGCTGTAACGGGTGCAGGTTCGGTCCTGCTTCACCCTTTTAGAATTTTGGGTACTCGCCTAACTTAAGTCAATTGTTTTGTTAACTTATCTTCCCTCACAATGCAAAAAAATATCTTTTATACACGAAATTTGATGTTTTATATTTATGTTTATATTTTATGTTTATATTTTGATTTGGGTGATATATGTCAACATATTTTTCTTAGCATTACGCATTCCTTAGTATTTTGGTCAACTTTGCTGCGAGAAAAAATGTGTTACCTAAGATTTTTTTTCTTCTTCCTCTTTCAGTATCACATATTGTATAACATTAATGATATGTAAAATATTGTATATATGTATATTTCGTTGTTAAAAATGAAGTGTTTGCTTCTTAATATATTTCTTTAACACGAAAAAAAAATATTTTGCAAATTTAAATTATGTATAAAAATGGAATTTTATATCATTCTCCCTCTCTTAAATAATTGATGTCACTATTGGTATAAAAATTTGAACTATTTCAAACGTTAAAATCTATGTTTGTTCAAATCTTAAGATTTTAAAAAAACATTAATTGTCATTTTATAAATAATAATTTCATAAACATTGATAAAAATATTTTAAAGAAAACCTAAAACCCCACCAAAAAAATGCTATTGGCGACGGGCGTCGTATTTTAGAACCACAGTCAGGTGACGCCAATTTTAAAGAAACTCGATTTTTTTATTTTATAACATAAAACAAGTCATGATGAATGTTGTCACTAAAGAAGCCGTGAAGTATTAAAAGAATGCCAATCTTTTACTTAAAACTCTTTGGGCATAATAAATAGTATAATTTAAGTTTCTCCCATAAAGTTATATTCGTTATTTTGATTTAGTAATTCAAACTAATTTGCGTGATTAATTTTTAGGGGTATTTAGATTTAACTATAAAAAGGAATTTAATTAGAATTAATAATTAAAACATTCCACTGACACGACTGTAAATCAGTCCAAGAACATGATTTGTCACAGGTTGTGGATACAAATTTGTATACAAAATATTTGATTTTTTTCATTTTTTTAACTTTAGTAGGTACATATTTTTTAAAATTAATTCTTCTTTTTTAAATTCCCCAATAATTAGAAGCATAGATTTTTCTCTTGTACATTTTTTTCAATTAATTCTTTTTTAAATTTGCCAATAATTAGAAGCATAACCTTTTTTCATGTGTAAGATATCTTGCGGGGACGTGGCTTTGTACGTTTTGTGAGAAAAGACCCATATTCTTTCTATTCTCTCTTTTCTGTCAAAGCCGGCGTTGTTATACGCTTTTATTTCCAAATTAGCACCATTATCCCCTTTCGATCAGTGGCCCGGATGGCCGTTGGGGTTAGCATCGCAGGCCAGCAGTTTGCACGCTGTAACGGGTGCGAGTTCGATTCCCGCCTTTGCACTGGGTGTATTTTCTTTCGCTGTGACAGTAAAAACTCTTTCTGTGTCTGTCTTACTTGACAAAGGCTTATAAGTGGGTCTCTGATCAAGCACACAAGGCGGAATATATATGTACCCAAGCCTACCCTTTGGCTCAACAATATCCGAGCATATCCGCGATATTTCTAATTTGCAATTTGTAATCGACAAATCACAGAATAAATCCACAAAACAAATTACAAATAAGGATTTTTACATGCCATTTTTTCGGTTATATTGTTAGAAGGAGACACTTATGTAGACATAGCAAAATTGGTTTAAGAAAGAAAAGAAATTAAAAGCGAACATAAAGTAGTGAGTCAAACTTAAAGTATCACAACAAAGTATTATAACTTAGTGCTTATTGATTTTCTTAATTAACAGTCTTTCAACATGATAACAGACACTTTGTTCAATCAATGATAATTTCGTAGGTATTTTAATACATAAAATAACAATAACATTATAAATAAACAAAACAAATTACAAATCATGATTTTTACATGCCATTTTTTCGATTATATTGTTAGAATGAGACACTTATGTAGATGTATGCCAAAATTGGTTTAAGAAAGAAAAGAAAGTAAAAGAGAATATACAGTAGTGAGTCAGCCTAAAAGTATCACAACACAACTAATAACTTAGTGCTTATTGATTTTTTTAATTAAAAATGTTTCACCGTGATAAAAACACTTTGTTCAATCAATGATAATTTCGTAGGTATTATAATACATAAAATAACAATAACATTATAAATAAACAAAACAAATTACAAATCATGATTTTTACATGCCGTTTTTTCGATTATATTGTTAGAATGAGACACTTATGTAGATATATACCAAAATTGGTTTAAGAAAGAAAAGAAAGTAAAAGAGAATATACAGTAGTGAGTCAGCCTAAAAGTATCACAACACAACTAATAACTTAGTGCTTATTGATTTTTTTAATTAAAAATGTTTCACCGTGATAAAAACACTTTGTTCAATCAATGATAATTTCGTAAGTATTTTAATACATAATGCGAACCAATCACTAAATTTGCGTTTGATGCAGAAATCTGTTTCCTAGGAAACCTTTTAAAAATTGTGATTAATAACAAGAAAAAAGACATATAAAAAAAGAATTAAGAAGAAGAATGTATAATGAATCTATGGAAGTTACGTGTTTTCTACTAGATGCTATATATATATCTAAATATGGTTTTTGAAATATATAAAATATGCCTAAATTTAAAGATTACTGTAATTGCTCTAATCTTATTATGAATAGTTTATTATCACAGAACATTTTTATAAAATATTATAACACGTACAAAAACTCTTTATAGTCCTTGTACAGAAAAACAAAATCTGCCATGTTCCGTTTGCTGATTTTATTCTTATCCTGGTTTGGTGTAATAGAAACTTCTTCAAGAATTAAGCGTATGCTGCTTATCTTTTTACATATTTTCATGTTGCTGTTTGTAATAGACGGTCTTTTATTGGGATTTCTTAAAGATATTAAAAATACATGGAAAGTTTCCCTCGAAATGACGACTTGCTACACTCTCGGATTGGCGTCTCTTTATACATTAAATAGAAAATATTTAAAGAAGGTTTTGACCAATGCAAATAACTGTTTGCCGCATTCAAAGCTAAAAATGTATAGTTCATTTTTCCTATTTAATGTAATTCTAGCAGTAGTTTTTCCTTTTATTTTTATGATAATCTCGTACAATAATACAGGACTTATGCCGTTTAAATACTATACACATAATATTAACTTTCAACATGAATGGATGAGATTAAGTATGTATTATACTAGACAAGTTTGCGAAAATATTGTTTACCCGATCGTACCTTCTAGTATATCGATTCTTTTTTGCGTTGAGTACCATAAGTGCTGTGTCACATTGCAAAATATTAGGCTAAGAATACAGAAGTGTCACCCTATAGAATTCACAGTCAAAAGACAAAATGCGTTTTTAAAGAGCAGAGATGAGATAGTTAAGTGGATAACCGAAGTTCAAAACGTATTTTCACTACCTTCACTGCTTGTGTGTTGTTCTCTATTTATAGCATGCCTTGGAACTCTTGCTTTTGTTGTAAGTGATGGTGGGTTGTTATATTTGATATCAGCTTTGTATTTGGCACCAGCATCTTTGGTGAGCTTAATAATGATGTTTTGGGTCGCAGGAGGGATACCACTTTAAATTAAAATGCTGAGAAAAGCTTTTACAGAAAAGTGTAAACAAAGGGCTTTACTAGGATACCCATTGGAATCGACAGTTTTTGAAAAGGCACAAATCGAGAATGAAGATTTTGAACTGTCTGCTTGTGGATTGCTTTTCTTCAGAAGAAGCTCTATTCTGGGAGTTCTAGGAAGCATTCTCACGTACGGTTTGCTAGTTATGAGTATTGAAATTCGTCATTAGAATCATCAAAAAGAATCGAAGAAAAAGGTTTCTGTTCCTAATAGACGGTCTGCTATTGGGACTTCTTGAAGATTACAAAAACATTTGGTAAGCTGCCCTCGAAACGATGACTTGCAACAGTGTATGATTGGCGTCCTTTTATAAATCAGTTAGAAATATATTTTTAGAGGGTTTTTAACATGCCACAAAAACCTGTTTACCACATACAAGGTTAAAAATTTATAATTCATTTCTTCCTATTTATTGTAGCCCTAGCAGTGGGTTTTCTCTTTATTTTTATGATAGTCTTTTACTGTGCTACATTATTTATGTCGTTTGAATACTCTACACATAATACTAATTTTCAAAATAAATGTATGAGATTGTGTATGTATTACACTAGACAAGTTGGCTAAAAAATTGTTAACCCGACCATACCTTCTAGTATATCTATTATTTTTTTGCGTTGAGTGCCAGAAGTGCTGTTTCGCATTGCAAAATATTATTAAAAGAATACAGAAGTGTCGCCATATTTATGGTATGGTATGGGACATATATATATATTCCAGCTTGTGAGGTTGTTCAGAGAACCGCTTATAAGCTTTCCTCAAGTGGGGCAGACACAGAAAGAATTTCATCACAAATTCAGTCACAAAGAAATGAATAACACATAGACAAATACCAACACTAATTGACGGTCACAAACATCCATGCCTGACCGGGATTCGAACCCGACCCCAGCGGATCCAAAGGGTAGAGGCCTAACGATTGCGCCACCGAGACGGCGTCGCCATATTTAATTTACAGTCAAAAAGCAGAATGCATTTGTGCAAAGCCTAGATGAGGTATTTTAGTTGATATAGCCGAAGTTTAAATCTTATATTGAATAGCAGCCGAGAATATATTAAACAGCACCGAGGGACGCAGCTTTACTATTACATGAAAATATATACTATATTTTTCCCTCTTTATTACCACTTTATGTTATTATCATTTCATTTAGATATTATAACAACATTGTATATTTTTAAGCATAAAAACCTTTTCTATTGTGTTTTTGCATTAAAACTCTGCCATTTAAATACTCTAAGAACTAAAATAAAAAATTGCATATTTCTGTAATAAAATTGTTTAATAGTTGCTATGCTTTCATTTTAACAGATAGCAGAGTTCTGCTCATAACACAAAAATATGAATTGCTTCAAACTATAATTTAAAGCCATTTACTAAATTGATTGAGATAATAAATCGGTTATTGATTAATAAATAAGTTATAATTTTAAAATTGTCCTTGTATATAGTTGTCTTTGTGTGATTCCACTTTTGTTCGCATCCATTTCAAAATAACCTATTAAAATATTTATCGAATTCCGCTTTTCTATGACAGATGATAATAGACAACAACAATGAAAATAGGAATTCGGAGACAACCTAAATTCGTAACTACTCATTAGTCATTCGTATTGCCTATTCGCAATTTCTAGTGCGACAAAACTGTTTACTAATTTAACACAACAAAATCACAAATAATCGTTTTGACCTCAGTATTTAAGTAGTCGTTTATGTTAATTCCCATTGCTGATACAAATCCCAATACCGGTTCGATCTTATAAGAAGTAATTTTTGTAAATATCTACTTGTATACATTTTTATTGATGGATATAGATTTCGCAATAACGTTTTTTTGCAAATAACAAAAGAAAAGAAAATATAGTGATTTTCAATACATACCCTTAACAGCAGCAGTATTTTTTTCAATATTTCTTTTATTGAACCAGTACGTTGTCTGATCAATGATAATTTAGCCAATTACTTTTAATACATATTTTAAACCAATTACCAATTTTATGTTTGACGCATATTTTCGTTCCCTTAGAAACATTTTATATGTAAAAAGATATTGATAACATAAGAAAAAAAAATATACATAAATAATTAATCAGATAAAATCACATCAAATTATACAATTTACGGCAGTTACGGATTTTCTCTACTGCTTGCTTATACAGCTTATATGCTCTACTACATCTTTATCTATAGTAATCGAAATTTATCCAAACTTAAATATAACATGGCTTGTTCTTAACCTTTTTTTAAGGATGTTTATTATCACAGAACCTTTTTATAATACATTATAACATTTGTTAAAATATTTATGGTCGTTGTGTACATTTTTTCTGAGAAACGATACAAACGAAGAGCGATAATCTGAACGAGAAACGATACAAACGAAAAACGATAATCTGAACGAGAAACGATAAAAACGAAAAACGATAATCTGAACGAGAAACGATAAAAACAAAGAACAATAATCTGAACGAGAAACGATAAAAACGAAGTACGATAATATGATCGAGTAACGATAATTTGAGATGTTTTGTTTATTGATTTCATTCTTATCTTGGTGTGGTGTATTAGAAACTTCTTCAAGAATAAAACGTTTGCTGAGTATCTTTTTGCATATTTGCATGCTGTTGCTTATTACGAACACTACGATATTGGTGTTCCTACAAGATTATAAAACTAAGTGGAAAGCTCCTCTTGAAATTTTGATTTGCAACACACTTGGATTAACATCTCTTTACAATTTGGTTAGAAAAAGAAATCGTGCTATAATCTCCGTGGTTAGTAGGTTCTTTATTTAAATAAAACATCCAGAGTGAGAATGCATTAAGGTTATTTATTATGATTAAGTAATGATGGATATTACAATAATTGACATAGTATTAATTAACATCTCCACAGAGGATCCGAAACTACTTAGTTAACTCTATTCGGTTTATGGGAGTAATCGGTACCTGGGAACTTTGCATCTCAGTCTTGCAAAGCGTCTTCACTGCTAGGCATGGGGCGTTGATGGAGAAGTCTGATGAATGAGGCAGGGGCGCTGAGGTAAGGCGTCGGGAAATGAAGTTCTCATAGATAGGGCATTGGCAGGTAAGGACTCGGGAGTCGGGATCGCATTAGACTTGGCTCTCATCGTCGGAACTCGGCCGCGGAGGTTAGGTGATGAACTCAGACATCGGACATGGGATTTTTCTCAAAGTCATTAGGCAGTGCAACCTCTGGAGTCTCTCCCTCTTCTCTGCTCTGACCCCGCATCACCTCTTTGGATGCAGAAAGCTAGGCCCTCCTCCAACGTTCTCATTCGTTAGCTGGGGGGTCAAGGGGTTAGTTATGTAAATATCTATTCCCCCTCTTGTGTTCTCATTGGGTATAGGGGGTTAACATCACGCCTGCCTTATTTGGTATTACCAGACTCCCTGTCTGGTCAACAACTCAGCCCTGTCATTGCTAGGTTGCCATATCCTGTTGGCTGGCTTGCCACATTTGGCATGACCTGTCAATACTCTTGGATATTGACTGTGTCATTACTCCCCTTCTTACACAAAACAAAGAAAGTTTGTCCGTAAATTGTCAATTACTCCCAACCATAATCGAAAGAAAAAGTCCTATAAATTGTTTTTAGGTAATACTTGGATCCCCTGAGGAGACTAATTTTCATAATGTATGACAATGGTTATACAAAGTTACAAATGATTACATATATGGTAACAAAATTCTTTTCACCTAGTTGTACATAAGTTTGCAAAACTAATTATCAAAAGTGAATGTAATATTTTCACTAATTTTCTAGAATAATATGTTTACATGGAACTACATTTAAATCATCAATACAACAGTTATCCAAATAAATCAAAAAAAAAATTTTGCTTTCTGCAAATTTAGACAACTTTATATTTGAATTTTGGAATTGTACCAGTCTCTACTTTTATATTAGATCATTGTTGATGCATATATATATATTTCTTTCAAGAAAACTTGAAGATATTAATGAAAATTTCATTATGGTAATTAAGAGACTGAAATACCCCTAAGTGTTACATGAAAAAAAAAAATGCAATGTTAATTACACACACATTTATAACTGAAACCTGTTATATTTTGCTTATAACATCTTAGAATTCCAAATATGTATACCTGTAAAAATGTTGTATTACTCAAATAGTTCAAAATTTCATAAATCAAGGTATATGATTCAATATGACACTTGAATTTAATGTCTTTATAATGCAAGCTGAAAAGTTTTTCCAAGAGTTTTAGTTCAACAGTTTTGACAACAATTCACAACAGTTTATTAGTTGTTAGAAAATAGTTCATGTATTTAAGGTTTCTGGTAGTTGTAAAGTCACTGAAATGTCATTATTTATCCATGAATGAAAGTTCTAATAAAAATACCTGAGAATTGTTCAGAAAAAAAACATTGGAGATGCATTGCGCTGGAAACAACTGTAAGGCAAGTCACAAAAACACTGCTGATGACTGTTGGAAAAAAAACTTTAAGGTACTTCACTTTCTCTCTTCTAAAAAAAACAAACAATGGTATAATCACACTTTTTCTGAATATCATCACTTGTCGAAAATTCTAAGGCTTGTACACTGTGAAAAGGAAAAATTCAACTCCTTTTGTTTGTGTTGAGATGGACTGCTTTCAGAAATAAGATTGGTTGACTTTCTGAATTACAGAAAATGCTTTGTACAATCTCAGGCCAGCTGAAATATGTTCTCTGCAGAAACTTTCAAGTGTGCACCCTTGAAGTCCCCTTCTGTAATCATAATATCGTACAAACTCACCTGGTACAATCACTCCCAACCAAACACAAGCCAACATTAATTTGCCTCAGATCCCCCATAGAGATGAATTTTAGCAAAAAGAAAATCACTTATCACTTGAAACTACTTAAATCACCTTTTAATTAAAAAAAACTTAGTTAATAGTAAAAATTAAAATTGTTAATTATTACTAAGAAAAGACAAGGGAAAATTTTCATTTGTGATATAAATAAATTTTTAATTCATTTTCCTCTTAAAAACTCTCTCCAAAAATAATCAAATCATTACATTAGGGAATCTTTAAACCAATCTATCAGATTCGAACCAAAAGCACATACCATTTAACAAAACTCTCAAAAGCAAAAGAAACAATTAAAAAAAAAAATGCAATGCACCCAAAAACCAGTATTCCAGTGAACATTTTACGCCACTATCGCCCACTAGATGTCCATAGTAGTCCCAGTTCGTGGCTTTCCGACTTCTCAGAAATTTCCAAAACAAGTTCTTTTCTCTCTCCCTCTTTCTCGTACGTTCTAGAAATCAACATTAGCCATATCGCTGCTGGCTGGCTTGCCCCATGTTTCCAAAAATTTCACCGCTGTATTAACAAGCGTCATTCTAATGGATATCGCCGTTAAATTGGTAAGTGTTTTTCCATTCCTCAAAATTTCAATAATTCATAATCCTGCAGCATTTTCCCCATTGCACTTAATTAGAATTAAAAAGGGAAAACAATGCATACGCACGTGGAAGCTCCAACCTTTATCTGTGCGTGAAATCACTCTGTCTCATATTAAAATATAATTTTCACTTCTGAATCAATAGAAAAATCAAACGGGTATTTATATAAAACTATAATAAGTGAAAAAAAAATAAAGAATATTAATAAAATTCTGGGGGGAAAAATCGGAATCCAATAACTGTTCTTTAAAAAATAACATAAACGCTTGTATTTTTCAGGTGCTTTGAACATGTCCGCAATGCTGAAAGGCGACATGGCCAACTGGCTGTGTTACTAGGGGTCTTAGAATCACTAATTTTCACTAATTTTCCCCTTTTCTCTTTTAGCTTTTAGGTCTGGCAGCAACGAGGGACAAATTATGTTAATCCTTAATTTATAATTTTATTATTGTTTACTAGCAGTAAATACTATGCTTTTTTTTTTTTTTTTTTTTTTTAGGAAAGGGGCATGCATAATAGCCAAAACACATTTTTTTTATAGTTTTTTCTAATTTTTATACTGTATTTTCAAGTTTTCTTATTTGTTTTATTTAGAAATGCATTTTTTTCTCGTGTATGGCCATACATGTATGCGTAAATAGGGTGTCAATTAGTCAATTATCCATTGTTAACTCTTGTTTAACGTAATTTTACATATTTATAAGTTAACAAATATTACTTTCCCAAAAATTTTGTCGCCGTTAGAAGCATAAACATTAATATTTTTTGTTATGGAAGCTTGATATAATATTATTCTGTATATTAAAAGAAAACATACAATTTTCCTTAGCTGTTCCTTGCAAGAACAAGTCCGTCCAGGAAGTCATAGTTCTTCCCTGAACATCTTGTCGCCCGGCGCCTGCGATGATTGATTGTCGTCACACCCCTCGGAGTTCGCTCCTCTCATGGTGTAGAAAGATAAGTGTTTGTTTGTTTACCTTTTCGTTCAGGTGGGGGGGGGGGGGGCTTTTTGTGGGTTGTTGGAACGGGTTATAGTGCGTATATTTTGACATATTTATTTTAGGGATTAAAATGTATGAATGTTACCAGATCAAATTTGTAAAACCTTTTTATATTTTTTTTTTTGTTTTCTTTTTGTGTTTGTTGAATCATTACACATAAATTGATTATTGTTTTGAGTTATTATAAATAAGGTGTTGATTTAAGGGTGAAATCTAATTGAAGCATTCTATGATTAAGCATAGATTTTAAATTTTAATATAGTATATATTTATTTTTTTTAGACTGTTGTTGTTCTTTTTCTTAAATTATAATCGTGTGTTTTGAGTAAATTTGGTTTATTTTCATTGTGATTATATTTATCTTGTAAATGTGGGAATCTTTCAGTAACCTTCTTAATCTTTGAAATGTGTACTTTCTTTTTTTGTTCGGGGTTGGTACAGTTTTGTATTTCAAATAAATTTTTACTAATAGTTTTTATAACCTGAAATTTTCCCTGAAATTTTGACTTGTAATTTTTACAGTCTTTGACAGTGACAAAATTGCCGACTTGAATGTCATGTGGTTGAGATTTGCTTTGAGTATATATTTGTTGTCTGGTCTGAGCTTTTTCGATGGACTTAGAGGCTTGCGTGTTAAAATTTTGTATTTGTTTTCGTATATTTGCCATATAAGTAGGATATTTTAGTAATTCGAGATTGTCTTCTTGACTTTTATATTTTTGTGTAAGAGGTGGAATCTTTCTACCAAAAAAAATCTCGTTTGGCGAAAATCCGATTGTTGAGTGATAACTTGCATTATAATTTGACTTGTATAAATTTAAAATTAATTTTAAATCTCCCACATCATCCTGTAAAGCCAGAATACATTCTTTGAGCTGTTTGTGAGCTCTCTCTATAATACCATTTAAATTTGGGGTATAAGGGATCGTATGGTTAATTGTGACCCCTAATTGTGTTTGAATATTATGAAAGTTTTTACTTATAAAGCAAGATCCATTATCACATAAAATTGAATTCGGCGTCCCATATCTACTAAAATAGTCAATAAAACATGGTACAATAGATTTTGTGTCTATATTTTTTAGTGGATACAACTCCAGATGTCTCGAAAAATTGTCTATGATCGTTAAGACATAAGAGTCATTAGATAAAGGACCAATAATATCCGTACTCAAATGCGCCCCTGTAACTGCAGGAATTTTTCGAATTTCATGTGGCCATATATTTCGTTGGGGCCTTTTTAGCTGCGTGCATTTGAGACAAGATTTAGCATAATTAAAACAGTCAGTTAACATAGCGTCCCAATAGAAATATTCTCGTAGAAGTAAATACATACGTCTACCTCCAAGGTGGGTTATATGAAAATCTGACAATGCTTGTATTTTTAGAGAGTTTGGAATGACTATGTTTTCCACATATTCTATAGAATTTCCTTTTTGGATTGAACGTCTGTATTTTAAAGTATTTTTGCTATCCACAAAATAATTTTTATATTTCGGTTCAATTTTCTTCTGTGTCAATTTGTTTTTAATAAATAAAATTGTACTGTCCTGGTTTTGTTTGCTGATTATATTTTCTTCGCTCAGCTTGCAGCCAAGGGGAAAGACCCCGAGATTGCTGCCGACTCCCGCTGTATCCAAGTTATTTATTGTCTGGTCTTCGTGTATCTGGCTGAATCCGGAAACTGGTGAGTTTGTGCATGTGTTATTATTTTTATTTTTGACGTGTTCATTTATGTTTTTGTTTATGCTACTATTTTGTAAAATATTTTGTGTATTCGGGAGTTTTAGGTTGTCTTGTATTATTTCGCATGATTTATTGATGTTATTGTTTTGTAATTCAGATTTATCATTTGGAATGTCGATGGGTAGACCCGAATAAATCTGTTTTGAAAAGCTAGTGTCGGTATCAAACGTTATATCCCCCGTTTTGACTGTTTCCGTTCGTGAAAAAAAATCCGCTAAAGCATTTTCCTTTCCCGGTAAATACTTAATGTCGAAGTCATATTGACTTAGTTCGTTTAGCATTTTTCTTACCAAATGGGAAGTATTGTTTAGTTTACTTGTATTCTGTAACGGACGGTGATCTGTCAAAACAGTAAATTGCTTACCAAAAAGATAGTCATTGAAATGAAGAATACCTTCATAAATGGCCGTTAGTTCTAGTTGAATGGCGCTTTGTTTAGCTTGAGCTGGCGTTAGTTTTTTTGAAAAATAGGCTACTGGTGCCAATCTATTCTGCCTGTATTGACATAATATTGCCGAGATTGCAATAGCACTAGCGTCAGTGTTTAGGTAAAATTTTTCCTTGAAGTCTGGGCTAATTAGGAACGGTTGATTAAAAAAATGCGCTTGTAAATTTTGAAAAGCTGTCTCTTGTTCGTTCGACCAATTAAATTTAACTCCTTTTTTTAAGAGTTTTTCCAAGCTAGCTGTGTAAATGGCATAATTTTTGATTGATGATCTGTAGAAATTGAGGAGTCCTAAAAAGGCTTTTAGTGATCTGAGATTGTGGGGTTTTTTGAATGACATAATCTTTTTTGTATTATCTGGTGAAGGGGTTATTCCATCTTTTGAAACTTCATATCCAAGATAAATGATGCTTTGGCGCATAAATTGACATTTTTTTGGGTTTAAAGTCAGGTTGTGTTCGGTTAGGCGCTGTAAAACTATTCTGATTTTATGAACCATTTCCTCTGGGTCATTGGCCCCGATTAATATATCATCGATGAACCATCTTATTCCTAAATTTTCCAGTCCAGTCGCCAGGACCTTATTCATTAGTCTTTGAAAAATTTCAGAGCAATTCTTCATGCCAAAGCAGAGTCTTTGGAAACTAAAATTTCCTAAAATTGTAGTGAAACCCAATTTGTCGGCGTAATCTTTAAAATCGCATTGCCAAAATGCGTTACCCATATCAAGCGATGTGTAAAATTTAAATCCGCTTATTGCATGAAGTATGTCTTTAATTTTTGGTAAATTTTGTGGGAAAATTTGTATTGCCATGTTCGTGCTACGCAGATCCAAAACAAAACGATAATCTCCTTTTTGGTCGCTTGTGGACTTTTTTCTTACTAACATAGCGGGAGCAAGCCAATTAGTTTCAGTAGGTTTAATTATTTCTGCTTCCAGCATTTTATCTATTTGATTTTTAGCTGATTCGCGCAAGTGATATGGTAGGGGATATGCTTTGCATGTAACGGGTGTGTCGTGATAAAAATGCATAGTTGGTTTCACTGCATCACAATGTCCAAGTGACATTAGTGAAGTCGAAAAGGCGTTTTTAAAATTTGTTAATAAGTTGCTTATTTGAAGTTTAATAACTGGGTTTAAGTGTGTTAAATCAAAGTTATCCAGGGAAAATTCAGTTTGTCTTCGTTTCAGTGTGTCTTCTGAGGCAGTAATTAAGTTAACTGTATTTTCTTTGTTTATATTTGAATTTTTAATGTCAATTGCTGTGTGAATATTACCCACTTGCATATGTTTGTTTAAATGTATGTTTTTTTCACCAGCATTACATATAAGGATTTTTGTTTTATTATCTTTAATTGTGTTAATAACCGGAGTGATGATTAAATGTGGATTATTAACTTGAATTGGTTCAAAAAAAACTTGTATATTGTTTTGTGAAAGGGGTGTCTTAGAAACAACATCTACTATTCTCGTTTCTTTGGGTTGTAAGAAGATTTTTTTATTTAGTTTCATTCTAAAACCTTCTTCATCTTCGGAACTTGTATGAATGTTAATCAGTTCGACTTCTGAGTCGTTAATCTCGAAAATACCTTCTGAAATGCGGAGATTTACTCGATGTTTATTTAATAAATCACAACCAATAATTAATTTATAATCATGAAGGTAGTTCTGTGTTATGAAAAAGCCGTGCTTAATTTTTACATTTCCTATTTGAATTGGGAGTTCCGCTAAATACAGGAATTTAACTTTTGAACCCGTGATTGTGGTTATTTGAACATTTGATTGTATAATTTTGACTTTTATTTGCTTATTATTTTGAATTTGTCTAAAGATATCTAGGTCCAGAATTGACACACTGCTCCCAGTGTCAATAAGTGATTTTATGTCTATTGATCCGGCCTTTACATTTATGAGTGTCAGATTTGAATTTTTATTGTTGTGGCTTGTGTTTGCTATAACATGATTATTGTTATTTTCATTTATTTCATTTATTTGAGTATTGTTCATTTTAATTTGTTGATTATTAATGTGGTCTGAATTTTCTGTTGTGATGGTTTCAATTTGATTTGTCGTATTTTGAACAATTTTCTCGGGGACACTATTGTGAATGTTTAAATCAGTGTTCCCGAGTTGTGTCCTAAAAAATGATTTTGTGGGTTTATGTTAGGGTCGGTGTGTCTGTTATATTGTCGATTTTGAGTGCTATTTCCTCTGAAATAGCGTCCACGTGAAATAGAACCCCTAGTTCTGTTGAAAGTTCGTCCTCTTGTTTGAACGTTTTGGTATGCTCCTCTGTTATTATTATTGCCTCTGTTGTGAAAGTTTCTATGTTGTGGATGGAATTCTCTGGTTATAGGAGTGCTTTGTAATTGATTGTATTGAGTGTTAGATTGTTTTAGTATCTTGTAAACCTCACAGTGGCTTGAGTAATGTGCGTTTTCGCCACAAAATACGCATTTAATGTTTGTTTCTTCAGATCTGATATTATTTATTTGCATATTGCCGATTTTTTGGATTGTTTCATGGGCCTTTTGGGAATGTATTGCAGTGTTAACCGCGTCATTGAAATTTTGCGGATTTGTTTTTATTACGTCGACTCTTAATTCAGGTAGAAGTGCATCGAGGAATTTTGACAGTTTAAGTCGGTCGATAATTTGTTTCGTTTCGTTGTTCTCCATTTGGTATTGTGTTCCTAAATAATTGTTTGCCAGAGTTGATACTCTGTATGCGAAGTTTTTTACAGATTCGCCTTCATTTTGTCGACAAGCACTAAATTTCGATTGATTGTCCGTTAACCCAATTTCATCAGAAAAAAACGTGATTAATTTGTCACATATTAGTTTATAATCGTCCGATTCCGACAATTCCGCGTCGTTCAAAAGAAAAGTTAGGGCGTTGCCCTTCAATCTTGTTTTTAAAATAGTTAGTTTTTCCTGATTGGACCAACCCGACAGTTCGGCGATATCATTAAACTGTTTAAAGAAAAATTTACTTTCGCTCGGTTCTCCATCAAAAAATGATGTTAGTAGCGCAATTCCATTTATTTTTCCCGAGTTTTGATTTTGTTGGGGATTAGGAGTTGGGAAATTTGTTAAAATGGGTGCAGGAGCTGAAATTGGTGTAAGCGCGACATTACTTTGTGAAACCGGCGCAGTATTTGTTCGTGCACTGCGAGTGCGTGTGCCCCTATTATTAGTTAGCACTCTAGCGATTCTACGTCTAGGTGGCATTTTGAAAACGAATATTTAACAAAATAAATCAACAGAAAATTTCATGCACAGGTAAAAGTTATAAATGACCAAGTATATTATTTCACCATTTAGTAAATAATTAATTACTAAAACCATTAAACATTAAAACCAAATTCTTACACTTTTAAAAAAAAAAGTAATCAATTATTACCATATAACATATAAAACACCAAAGCAACACTGAACGCAAAAAGAAATGACTGAATGTTTGAAATATTAAAACTCATACATTAAAACCCAATTAAATGACATGCATAAACAAATTAGCGTTTGTAGCGAGAGGAAAAAAAAATTGAATGTTAACCATTCTTTAAAGAAAATTTAAAAAAAATAACCAAAATATCCCCACACTGGATCCTGGGACCGGGCACCATTGCTATAATCTCCGTGGTTAGTAGGTTCTTTATTTAAATAAAACATCCAGAGTGAGAATGCATTAAGGTTATTTATTATGATTAAGTAATGATGGATATTACAATAATTGACATAGTATTAATTAACATCTCCACAGAGGATCCGAAACTACTTAGTTAACTCTATTCGGTTTATGGGAGTAATCGGTACCTGGGAACTTTGCATCTCAGTCTTGCAAAGCGTCTTCACTGCTAGGCATGGGGCGTTGATGGAGAAGTCTGATGAATGAGGCAGGGGCGCTGAGGTAAGGCGTCGGGAAATGAAGTTCTCATAGATAGGGCATTGGCAGGTAAGGACTCGGGAGTCGGGATCGCATTAGACTTGGCTCTCATCGTCGGAACTCGGCCGCGGAGGTTAGGTGATGAACTCAGACATCGGACATGGGATTTTTCTCAAAGTCATTAGGCAGTGCAACCTCTGGAGTCTCTCCCTCTTCTCTGCTCTGACCCCGCATCACCTCTTTGGATGCAGAAAGCTAGGCCCTCCTCCAACGTTCTCATTCGTTAGCTGGGGGGTCAAGGGGTTAGTTATGTAAATATCTATTCCCCCTCTTGTGTTCTCATTGGGTATAGGGGGTTAACATCACGCCTGCCTTATTTGGTATTACCAGACTCCCTGTCTGGTCAACAACTCAGCCCTGTCATTGCTAGGTTGCCATATCCTGTTGGCTGGCTTGCCACATTTGGCATGACCTGTCAATACTCTTGGATATTGACTGTGTCAAATCGTTTAAAATTATTTTTAGCCAAGGCAAATAACTGTTTACCGCCTTTAAACTTTAGCAGGTACAATGCATTTTTCCTGTATATCACAGTTCTAGCAGTGGGTTTTCCTTTTATATGCATGAAAATCTTGTATAATGATACAGGATTCACGTATTTTAAACACTACGCACATAATATTAACTTTAAATATGAATGGATGATTTTATGTATTTATTACATCATGCAATTTTGCGAAAATATTGTTTACCCGACTATACCTTCTAGCATATCTATTCTTTTTTGTGTTGAGTGCAACAAGTGCTGTGTTGCACTGCAAAATATCAGGCTAAGAATTGAAAAGTGCAACCCTACAGAATTTACAATCACAAGACAAAATGCGTTTTTAAAAATCCAAGATGATGTACTAAAGTTAATTACCGAAATTCAAAACTTATTTTCACTTTCTTCTTTGCTTGTGTGTTGTTCCTTTTTTATCGCATGCCTTGGAACTCTTGCTTTTGTTATAAGTGGTGGTGGATTGTTTTATTGGGTATTGGCTTCGTATTTTACGCCAATATGCTTTGTGTGCTTAGTAATGATGTTTTGGGTTGCAGGCGGAATACCACTGGAAATTAAAAAGCTGAGAAAAGCTTTTACGGAAAAGTCTAAAGAAAGATATTTACTAGGATTGGCATCCGAATCGACAGTTTCTGAAAAAATACAAATCGAGAATGAGGATTTTGAATTGTCTGGTTGTGGATTGTTGTTCTTTAGAAGAAGTTCGATTTTGGGAGTTCTAGGAAGCATCCTCACGTACGGTTTGCTTGTTATGGGCATTGAGTTTCGTCAAGAGAATCAACAGGAAAACCATCTGAAGTTAATGTTAGAAGCATTGAAAGGAATCAAAGAAAAAAATTGAGTTACACTAAATCTCCACGCCCTTATAAGGGATTAAAATCATATAATTTGGAAAAAGTACGTGTATTTTTTTCAATCTCCGATGGGTTGTAAGGAAAAGATTGTCAATATATATACAAAAAGAATTTAGCTCTTAATTAAATTACAATACTGCTTATTTCTCTACATAATCAACTTGACGATTAATGCATTTGTCATATCTGTTAACAAGCTTTCAAATAACCTCTTCATAAAATGTACCCGCCGAGTGATAATTGGGAGCCGTTATTCGCTTCTAGCATGCAGAAGGGAACAGCACAAAATAAATTCCTTGAAGAAATAATAAAGTGTATGGATACACAACTTTAAAAGTAAATGGAGTTGTTCGTGAATGGTGTTGATAATTTAAAGCTGGCTGAACTGATGTTCACGAAGAAAGGGGCCAAAGCTGCAAGTCTGTCGCCACACTCTCAGAAATAACATTTTCATTTTTGGCGATTCATGAATCCTCAACCCTCATTTCGTTAATTTTGAGGATTTTTTCGTCAAACTATCACGTGACTTTTGAGTAAACGCGAATCCTCACTTTTACAATCGTGATTTGACGATTCTGTATCTTGATTTTGAGGAAACTGAATCTCATTGTTGTACTCACATGCTCAAAAATGACGAAATATTTCTTTAGATTACGAATTCTATTCTACGATTCTTTAGGAAACGAAAACTCGGAGCATTTGCCAGTAACGGAATCGTCAAAATTAAGGAAAATTTCGTCGTTATTGGTCATTCATTTTTTAGAGTGTAGGGGAGAGTGTTGTACCTTGGGACGCTTGTACCTTGGGATAATGACAATTTTATAAGAATCTATTTTCAATATTCCTACATTGTTTATTTCTAATTGTAGCTTTAACCAACAGACATCATCAAAATGAAATTTAACACTAGCATCATTGAATTGAGGAATTGGTGACAAAAAATAATATTTCATCCACCCCAAAGTAAAAATTTTTCTCATTCTAATATAGTTTTTGACCTTTGTACTTTTACAAAAAGTCAACTGCATTTTATTTTCTTCATAAAAGAGAAGATTTTAAAATATTTTGGTTATGAGAAAATAATGATAATGGATTTAGATTGGCCACTATCTTGCTTTTATTTAAACCATGTAGTGTGTAGTACCATGGGACAGTAAAGCATATTGTATCATCATGTAATGTTAAATAATTTGAAGTTGCAATTTTGCTGTATAATTTAAATTATTCTTGAATAATATGAAGTTTAATTTGTGTATTTCCTTGAAAAAACAATAAAGTTTGTTTCCTGACAGTTCAAGTGTATGACTATTGACTGAATTAAAAAGTATGTCCCAAGGTACAACATCATATTGTACCTTGGGACAGTTTATCCTCTCTACTTTAAATGAGTGGCAATTTTTTATTTCAAGCTGCCAGAATTTTAAAAATATATATTATAGAGGAATATATTGGCGTGTTGAAATGCTGCTTTTAAATTTTTATTTTGACTATAATTATCGAAGAAAAAAATTAAAATGTAAAAATTGTCCCAAGGTACAACACTCTCCCCTACACATGACGTTGTTCACGAGTTCAGCCAATGTTTAAGGAATTCGACGGTTCACCATCAGTGAATTACAGATTAGTACAGTTTCTTGGACAGTAGCACTTACAAATTGATGTGGAGCTCAAAGAAACCGTTATAATTTCCTTCAAATGATTGGCGGCGACATTTTGTGCGGAGGGTATTGCATAGCTTGTGTTTACAGATATGAAAAATGCCGTAATAATCAATGTGATTATGTAGATTAACAAGCTGTATTGTACATTACTTCCAGTAATAATTTTTTGTATATTGAGCCGACTTTTCCTTATGGCCCATAGGAGTTTGAAAAAACACTCCTGTAGTTATCACCATGCAACAATCCTTGTCTTGACCAACTCCAAGTCTTGATGAAACTAAGTTATATAACGGTATTTTTTTTTACCTAAAATTATTAATTTAAAATTTTAGGTATTATTGATTAAACTTTGATGGCTACAAAGCCAATCGAATACTCTAAAGAAACTGCAATAAAAATACTTGCTTATTTTTATAATAAAACTGATTAATAATTGTTATAAATTCATTTTGACAATTTACAGAGTTTTATTATGAACACGAAAGTGTAGAAGATTCGAAATATAAATTAAAGCAATTTACTAAAGTGTTATTAATTGTGCTAAAATTTTATTATGAAATGCACGTTGTGAAAAGAGATATAATTTTAATAAAGAAAATCAATATAATTCTTTGGTGAAATTAAAGTCTTATCTTTTAAAATTATCCTACGATTTTTACTTCATGACATTTAATAGACTTTTATGTTGCTTCCCCACTGTTATTATGAATTCAATTTGATAAGTAGTAATGTTTGTAAAAACATAGTAACATAATTTTTTATTGATGGATATTGCTGTAGTAATAATGGTTTTCGCAAGGACACCAAATAGGAATAGAGATAGTGAATCATAATACTTACCCAATAACAACATCACATCAAAATTTTCATTACTTAATTCGTAATTGATTTTCCTAATTAAAAGTGTTTTTACAATATATATTCCTTAAACAAATACTTTGTACCATTAGTGGTAATTCAGTACATTATTTTTAATGCATATTTTTTACCAATCACTAATTTTGTGTTTGACGCAGATCTCCGTTTCCTTAGAAACAATTCATAAGAAAAAAGGCATTGATAATCTAAAAAAATTATACAAAAAAGAGCAAAAATCAGATAAAATCACATAAAATTATTCCTTTTGCGACAGCTACAGGTTTTCTACTGCATGCCTTATAACTCTATTTGTACACTCTTAAAATGAACGAGCGATTTTAACTCAGTCGAGTAATTTTCACTCCTCCAGTCTGGAAAATGCACTTCTTCTCTTGGAGTGGATCCTTTGTGTGTTAAACCTACGACAGGATCACTCCAAACGAGTGATTTTAACTCAGTCGGATTTAATATTCACTCCTTTCCAGTGTCGAAAATGCACTTCTCCTATTGGAGTGGATTTCACTCGTTTGTTTTAAGAGTGTAATTATCGAAATATATTTAAATGTAAACATAACTGGTTTGATATAAACTTTTCTAAAATTAAGTTGATTGTAACAGAACTTTCTTTAAAGGATTGTACAATATTTTAAAATATTTATAGTCCTTGTGTACCTTTTTTGAGCATGTTTAATTTATTGACTTCATTCTTATCTTGGTGTGGTGTGATAGAAACTTCTTCAAGAATAAAACTTGTGATGAGCATATTTTTACATATCTGCATGCTGCTGTTTCTTGCTGACTCTTTGACATTGATGTTCTTGGAAGATTTCAAAACTATGTGGAAAGTTTCTCTTGAAATAGTGACTTGCAACATGCTTGGCTTAGCATCTCTTTACACGTTAGTCATAAAAAGAAATTATCTAAAAATGTTTTTGTCCAAGGCAAATAACTGTTTACCGCCTTTAAACTGTAACAGTTACAACGCATTTTTCCTGTATATTGTAATTCTGGCAGTTGTTTTTCCTGTTATATACATGATAACCTTGTATAATGAATCAGGATTAATATCCTTTAAATACTATGCACATAATATCAATTTTAAATATGAGTGGATGTGTTTATGTATTTTTTACACCATGCAGTTTTGCGTAAACATTGTTTACCCGACCATACCTTCTAGCATATCCGTTCTTTTTTGTGTAGAGTGTCATAGGTGCTGCGTTGCATTGCAAAATATCAGGTTAAGAATTGAGAAATGCCAGCCTATAGAATTCACACCTAAAAGACAAAATGAGTTTTTAAAGGACCTAGATGACATAGTTGAGTTAGTAGCAGAAATTCAAAATGTGTTTTCCCTATCTTCACTGATAGTATGCTGTTCTCATTTCATTGCATGCCTTGGAAATGTTGCTTTCATTACAAGCGGTGGTGGGGTTTCCTATTTATTTTCGGTCTTGTACTTTACTTCAGTATCTCTGGTATGCTTAATAATGATGTTTTGGGTCGCAGGAGGTATACCACTGGAAATTAAAAAGCTGAGAAGAACTTTTGCAGAAAAGTCAAAAGAAAGGGCTTTGCTAGGATTAGCATTAGATTCGACAGTTTCTGAAAAGATGCCAATCGAGATTGAAGATTTCGAATTGTCTGGTTGTGGATTGTTGTTCTTTAGAAGAAGTTCGATTCTGGGAATTCTGGGAAGCATTCTCACGTATGGTTTGCTTGTTATGAGCATTGAAATTCGTCAAGAAAATCATCATGAAAAACAGTTGAAGTTATTGCAAGAATCATTGAAAAGAATCGAAGAAAAAATTGGGTTGACCTAAATCTCTACTCCCTTATAAGGAATTAAAATACTTTCATTTAGAAAAATTAGTTATGATCCAACATTTCTTAAATCCTTTATAAAAGTAACTAAATTGACAATTTGAAATAACTTTCGATAACCCTGATAGGGATCGCTATTATACGTTTTTTACGACTGCGCTGAAAACAAAATTATTAAAAACTATTAAACTAATTCTGTTGATTTCCTACATAATTTCTGTTTGTCTGATGAGTCCTAGACTTAACTATAATTTTTCGTTAATATTTGCTGCTTCTCATACAAAGGGTCCAGAGTTTCAAATTCGCAAGCGTACAAATGTTGTTCGACTAGCAGTTGGGTACCAGGCAAGGTGTTACTCTTGTCACTTGACCATGGTTATAATGCACATAATTTGGCTGAGTTAAAGCTCCTTGAAGGTTAGAAAACAGAGAGAGATTATTTTAAAGTTAGTTCTGAATTAAGCATAGAGATGTTTTTATTAAAATTTCGATACCGAGATTGTTATTTCTCTTGATAAAGTACAAATCTCTCGAAAACTTATATTGAATAGGAGCCTATAATATAATGAATAGCACCGAGGGGTAAATCGTTTTTTTTATTCGCAGCTGTACTCTTACATGAAAATGTTTAGCATTTGTTTCCCCCCCCCCCTTCTCTACATATAATTTATCTTTACAAAAAAATCTCTTAGAATCTTAAGTTTCATAGCAGCCAAGAAACAAGTGGTGAAGCATTTTTTTCCACCTCCTGAACAATTATATGAAAATGCTTTCCATTTTTTACCACTTTATGTTACTTTTTACTTATGTATAATAACTCTTGCAATCTTATGTTGAATAGCAGCCAAAAAACAAGCGTGATCGTCTTTTTTTACTCAGCTGTACGGTATTATTATGAGAAAATATATACAGCATATTTTCTTTCAAAATACTACCACTTGATGTTATTAACTTAATTAATAAATAATTATGAAATGACAACTTTGTCTTTTTTTTAACACACAAACCTTTTATATTGACGGTATTTTTACTGATTAAACATTGAAGGTTACAATGCCGATCGAATACGCTAAGAAAGTACAATAAAATTACTTGCTTTTTTGTATAATAAAACTGATTAATATTTGTTATGATTCCATTTTGGCATCTTACAAAGTTCTTCTCTATATAATATTGATAAGTTCAGCTATAAATTAAAGTAATTTACCAAATTGTTATTGATTGGCAAAAAAATTATTATGAAACTAGCAGTATGGTCCCGCCTACTGGGAATCCGTTAACTTCTCATTGCTTCCTTTTAGAGGCATGCTTACTTGTGAAATTGGGGGAGATTTACTGCCATAACCACCTGAGCTTCAATTACAAATCGCTGTGGTAAAAAAAAGCGGTTAGACAGGTTAGAGCAGTAGGAAAACATTAGCACGTGTTCCGAGAGGTGTAGGATAACAAACCTCGTGACATCACATGAATGTTCCCCATACACTCAATATCTAAACCAAATTCAATTCGTGTTGACGCATGCGCACTTAAAAAGCAAACACTAATAGAGGATGGCGTCAATCCTCCGTTTCGGCCCGGTCCATGTATTTTCCAGCCCTGTTATGGTCCCGCCCGCATGTTCACAATACCTACTCAGTTCGTCCATTGCGATGAAATAACGCACTCTGATTGGGCGGTTCTCAAGTCAAAGAAACTAAGGTTGCCTATTGTACTCTAGAGAACTGGCGATATTCTGTTTCTCCTTACGCGAAATAGTCGTTTGTTTAAACATACTGGTTTTTTTTGTATTGCATCACACTGTTACTAACACAAATGAAGTTTTTTATTAAAAAAAAGACAGTTAATGATCTGTAATTAGTTCGATTACAAAAAATAATTATAAAATGAAAGCTTTTGAATAATTGAAATTTACTGCCAAACTTGATACAAGTTCTCAAAATGAAAAGTTAGAGTTCCATTATGAATTAAATTCCTATTTTTAAAGTGGTAATTTAATAGTTTTGATTTGATATACAACACTATTTTGTTTCATTAAAAATTTTGTAACTTACGAAAATTGAATTTAAGCAATTAAATTTTTTTGTAACATTAAAATAGCTAAATTTCCTTTAAATTAGCCAATACATAACCATTAGACCCATAAAACGATTTAGTTAGTCTTATATTTTAAAAAAATTAGTATTATCTTGAATATTGAGGTAATTATTTTTAGTTATAGATTTTAAAAAATGAACTTCATAAAAAAAATTTAGATGCGATATTTTATAAAAAACTGATAATTTGTAGCTAACAGTAATTTAAAACAAATTAAATTGGAATTCGAATGGAAAAGAAGAACAATATTTTTTTTTAAATAGTTAGTATTTTTTTTTATTTGACATGGAAGACCAATGTTTTTATCATAAAAAATTTCAGTAAGTTGGCAAATTCAATACAAATTGCCAAAAAAGTGATAAAGCGCCAAAATCGGCATTGAATCATTGCTTGAGAACTGTCCAATCAGGGTGCTTTATTTCATCGGAATGGACGAACTGAGTAGGTATTGTGAACACGCGTCCCGCATTCCCATGTGGATGACGTTTTTTTGAAACGAATTATATTAATTAAAAATCACAATCAAATATGAAAAACTAAGCCTTAGGTGCACACGTAGGTATTAAAAGGAATCTATATTAAAAATTTTGAATTTTTTAGAGCAGTCTAAGTTGGTTTTTTGCGATCCACAGACATACACACAGACAGACAGACAGACTCTTTCTTTTATTATTATAGATGCACATTGTGAAATTGCTATGTATTGGAAAAAAATTTTATTATGAAATGCAACTTATGAAAAGCGACGCCACTTCAATTAAGAAAATCGATATGTTTGATAGGAGTAAAAAAGTCATATCTCTTGAAATTGTCCTTGTAAATTGTTATCTTTGTGGTGTTCTACTTTTGTCAACATCCTTTTCAAAATACATTATTGAAATCATTGTTATCTGATTCCGCTTTTCTATGGCATATGAACTACGACATAATACCTATTCACAATATCTAATGCAACAAACATTTTACTAATTTAACAAAAACAAACAAATCATATAAAAGGATTTTTTACCAGCGGTTTTCGTTTATTCACATTGTAAGTATTGATTTGATACTGGCCAGATTTGAATCGCGCTATTGCTTGTTAATATACGAGTGCAATACTTTTATATTGATGGATATAGATATGACAAAAACGGTTTTTGCAAGCAACAGGCACAAAAGAGAATAAATATAGTGATTTGCAATGTAAATTCTTCACATTTTCACACCAAAAATTTCATTACTTGATGATTTATTGATTTTTTTTGTTGAAAAAGTTGCACAATATGGATTTCCTAAACAAACACTGTAATCAATTTTAATTTAGTGAATATTTTTAATGAAAATTTTGAACCAATCTTAATTTTATGTTTGTTGCAGATCATCGTTTCCTAAGAAACGCTTTAAAAAAAAAGATAATCGATAATAAAAAGAAAAATATACATAAAGAAAAATTTGATAAAATCCCATAAATTTAATCAGTTTACGACAGTTGCCGATTTTCTACTACATGGTTTGAAACTCCCTAACTAAAGTTATTGAAATATCTGCAAATTTAAACAACTCTGTTATTTTTTTAAACTTCTTTATCTGTAGTCAATTATCACATTCCACATTTATAACAAATATTAAATATTTGTAATAATTTTGTACCTTTTTTGAAGCAACGTAAAAGAAATCTGAGATGTTTCGCTTGCTGATTTCATTCCTATCCTGGTTTGGTGTAATTGAAACTTCTTCAAAAATAAAACGAGTGTTAAGTATATTTTTGCAAATTTGCATGCTGCTTCTCCTTTCACACAGTATGATAATGGTGATCCTTGAAGACTACAAAACTCACTTGAAAGTTGCTCTTGAAATGGGGACTTGCAATTTGCTTGGCTTAGCATCTCTTTACATGTTAGTCAGAAAAAGAAAATATTTAAATATGGTTTTAGCCAAGACAGATAAATGTATACCGCATTTAAACTTAAGCAGGTACAATACATTTTTCCTGTATATTATAATTCTAGCGGTGGGTTTTCCCTTTATATACATGACTTTCATGTATATTGATACAGGATATGAGTTGTTCATTTATTATACCCATAACATTTACTTTAAATATGAATGGATGAGATTATGCATTTATTACACTATGCAACTTTGCGAAAACATTGCACATCCCACTATACCTTCAAGTATATCTATTCTTTTCTGTGTTGAGTGCCATAAGTGCTGTGTTGCATTGCAAAAAATATCAGGTTGAGAATTGAAAAGTGCCACCCTACAGAATTCACAGTCAAAAGAAAAAACGCGTTTTTAAGAAGCCGAGATGATATTGTTGAGATACTAGCCGAAATTCAGAACGTATTTTCACTTCCTTCTTTGCTTGCGTGCTGTTCCCACTTCATGTCAACCCTTGGAATTCTTGCTTTTATTTTAATAAATTTTGGGTTATCTTTGTGGTTATCAGCCTTGTATTATACATCAGTTTCTTTGGTGTGCCTAATAATGATGTTCTGGGTCGCAGGAGGCATACCACTGGAAATTAAACTGTTCAGAAAAGCTTTCACGGAAAAGTCGAAAGAAAGGGCTTTGCTAGGTTTTGCACTGGAATCGACAGTTCCTGAAATTATACATACCGATAATGAAGATTTCGAACTGTCTGGCTATGGATTGTTGTTCTTTAGAAGAAGTTCGATCCTGGGAATCCTAGGAAGCATTCTTACGTACGGATTGCTAATTATGAGTATGGAAATTCGAAAAGATAATCAACTTGAAAACCATTTGAATTTAATTCTAGAATCATTAAAAATTATTGAAGGAAAAAATTGTATAACTAGTTCCTCAGCCTCGACAAGCAGTTAAAATTCTTAGGAAAATGTAGCTATTAGTATTCAAAATGTATCTAGGAGTACTCAAAATATATCTAGGATTACTCAAAATGGATGTAGGAGTACTCAAAATGTAGCTAGGAGTTCCTGAAGCTCTACAGGGAACTAAAATTCTTTGGAAAATATAGCTAGGAGCACTCAAAATGTATCTAGGAGTACTCAAAATGTATCTAGGAGTACTAAAAATGTAGCAAAGTGTTCCTGAAGCTCTACAGGGAATTAAAATTCTTAGAAAAAGGGGTTGCTAGGAGTACTCAACATATCTTTCATCCGTATGAAACCAAATTAACACTTTGAAACAACTATCAATAAACCCTTATTCGGAAATTAGTTACTTCATTTTTAAATACACACAACCACTGATTTATATTAGATAATTAGCTTTGATATATTCTACTTAGGACTACAATGTTAACGTTATTGTTAGAAAGGAGACTATTTATGTTGCGTTCTTACAGATAATAATAGTTTTCCAACAGAATAGTTGTTTTTTAAGACATCTCCCAAAATTTATTTTAAAATTGCACATCGATTTTTAAAAAACACAGTTTACCTGCAAATTTATTTTAAAATTGCCCATCGATTTATAAAAGGCACAGGTTATCTGTACATCTATTGTAACACTGCCCAGTGCACACCTTTTTAAAACCACAGTTTGTGTGTAAATTTATAGTAAAACTGCACATTGTTTATCTGTAAATTTATTGCAAAAATACACATTGATTTGTAAAAGACACAGTTTATATGTGGCGCTTGTAAGGGTTTCCTACTATATGCTTTACCACTATCTAACTACAGTTATTGAAATATATGCAGTATAAGAATACTTAAACACTGTTATAATTGCTCTTATTGTTACATTCGTAATTATCACACAACGTTTTCATAAAATATTGTAGCTATATTAAAATATTAATAAAACATTTATGTTTTTGAGATGATTTTTGTACATTTTACTTATCTTACAAATATATATCATAAAACTGATGATGAAAAATAGAGAATTAAACTTAAACAAAAGAAGGATTTTTAAAAAAAAAATGACGTCCAAAGATTCACGCATGCAAAGGTTCTAGAAATGCGTGTAATTACATAATGTTGTTGAAAACAATCTAGTTTATATATTTGTGAAAAACAATGATTTTGAAAGCTTAGGATTTTATTGCTTTCACCGAGAACAAAGTCACATAAGAGGCTTTGACCATAATATAACATCTTCTTGATACTTATTTCATTCGATATGAACCAGAGTAGTTAAGGCGATTTACGAAGAAAAAACAACATTCAAAATGACTTCATAAAAATATTAGTTCGTCATAACTGCGTTATTAAACAAAACAAAACAAAAAGATTCCGAATCAGCATATCTTTATACTTGATTGTCTTTTGAACTCTAGTTTCACGTACATCTTAGAAAATAGTGTTTAAATTAAAACAGCATTACAAGAAAATCTTTTGACTATAGACTGTTGTCAGTCAATCATTTTGAGATTAGGCAGCGTTTGAGTTTTGCAAGAACTGCAGTTATTGTAATGCGCTTTATATGAGCAATTCATTGAAGGATTTGCAATGCCAGCATACAGTTGAAGTATATTCCATTGATGTTTTTCGGGAGTAATCTCTTAATAAGTTTTGTATTTTGGCACGAATAATGTGCATATTATTAGTCTACGTCAATTGTTATCTGGTCCTATTATTCTATACTAGTCTTCATCTATTTTTACATCTGTTATTAGAATTATAATCTACTTGAATATTTTTAGATTAATCTTTCAATTAATTTTGCATTTTGTCAAGAAAAATTTGTATCTATGGTCTATATAACTATGGTCTATTTAAGTCTATATCTAACGCGTTTATGATGAAAAGGTGTGCTAATCTTTGTTAGAAATGTGTTTAATACTTTAGTACAACGGCAATATACGATTTGAATGGAGCGGAGAGTAGTTTGTTGAAAAGAAAACAATGATTGACATAACCAACTAGAACACATACGCCTATAGTGATTGGCTTCACTGCAAACTTATCTGTTCTAGTTTAGAGAAAAATTAGTTGCCGGGTTGTTTGTGTTGTTTAAGACACCAGTTGTCGTAACTGCGCCTTCACACTCTAAAAAATTAATCCTCAATAACGACGAAATTGTCCTTAATTTTGACGATTCCGTTACTGGCAAATGCTCCTAGTTTTCGTTTCCTCAAAGTGAGGAAATTTGAATCGTCATTTTTATGAGGATTTGAATGTTGTCTAATCTAAAGAAATATTTCGTCATTTTTGAGCATGTGAGTACATCAATGAGACTATGTTTCTTTAAAATCGAAATACAGAATCGTCAAATCACGATCGTAAAAGTGAGGATTCGCGTTTACTCAAAAGTCACGCGATAGTTTGACGAAACAATCCTCATAATTAACGAAATGAGGCTTGAGGATTCATGAATCGTCAAAAATGAAAGTGTTATTTCTGAGAGTGGCAGCGTACTAGTTACAAGTCCTATATTTAAATGAAAACTATTTCTAACTATTTTTAGAAAACATATCAACGTCTGAAGTTCAAATAGCGAATTTTTATAAATGAAACTATCTTCGATCATTTAAGTTTTAATTAAACTAATTTTCTACCAACAATCTTCTACATAAATGTTTCTATTTCGTTGATTAAATTTACACATTGATATCAACAAAAAATGTTTATAAATTTCACAAATTCATACATTCCTATTTAAAACCAAGCAAACAAACTAAACATAAGAAGTATGTAATTCGCTGGAATGATTTTTTTAAAACAACTGAATTATTAATCTAACCAAACTAAATATAAGCGATTTTTGATTCACTGTGATCTAAAATATTTTTAGAAATAATTACATTATCACATAACCTATAAACTGAGAACCTAATCTTATAATTTCCTTAATGTTTGTCAAAACCTTACGACTTCCGAAACACATTAGCCCTCTAAACATTCAGCAAACGCTTCGTCATTTCCAAGTTAATAGCCCCTAGTATGAAATATGATGTTTGCCGTGTATTTACACAGTTATCTATAAATTTTCAATTAAGAAAACATCATTAATAAGGTAAAAAGTCTTAATCCACTTATCTCAGCGTCCGTTCATCAGAAACATCAATAAGAATTTTTTTTATGAATTATTTTTGGCTGCAAAAGGCTTTAGGATAATTTAGTAATTGAAGAGCTTGGTGAAATAAAGTGCTAAGTGACATTATTGAAATAATTGAGATTTTTATGCCAATGAACATGTCTAATTTCTTTAAAGATAACAAATATATCATTTTTTTATAAACTTTAAGTTTAGTATATTTTTAACGCTTTACAAGTACCGTTTAAAACAGATACGAGTGCAAACAAAACAAAAAAAAAACTTTAAAACTCGTTTTATCGTTTTACCCTTTTTGTCACTTAGCACGTTCTTCCACTAAGCTCTTCAATCGAATGTTTTTATCGTTTGATTCAGAGAAAATGTTAATATGTTGAATAGAGTTATTGAGTTGTAAGTGTTTGGGAATTGTTACATTCATGTTGACGATGACTATGAAATGAAACATTTAATGATTTTAGGATAGGTTTTCAGTAAACATTCAAACTATATATATTTTTAATTAGGGATTGTAATTTTTTAGTGTATTTAATAATTTCATAAATGGATAACGTATCCTGACCTAAACCCCTAAAATTCTTTAATTTTAACCTTAATATAAACTGAATAATTTTAAATTACCTTTTCACATATCATTAATACCACTTAGTACTTAAACATCCTAAATACTCCCTGTCGGTGACAAACAGTCACCTAAATCGATCGTTCCCACATAACTTTGCTGAATCATATGCTCTCACGCTGACTTTTTTAAATATTCTTGTAACAAAATACGCTTTCTGATTGGTCAGTGAAGAAGTTTTCAACATTTCTGCGTGTTTTTGCGTGGTTCCTCCAATATATTAAAACAACAATAAATAGTGCTTTATTTTTTTAATTCCAAAAAAGAGTAGTCTTTTAAGCTCCATGACACAATAAGAAGAAAATATTTGTTATAATCAACTTTATTTAATGTGATTGTTTTTAATCCCGTCCATACTTTTATAAAAAGTATTTAATTTATTTTTAGAGAACAAGTAATTGTTATATTAAAATTAATTGTTTATTTCTGAGATGCATATACAAAACAATTTTATATCTGTAATTACTATTGAAAGAATAGTTATAGATTAAAGTGCGTTAACAGATGTAGTAAGTAATAGCAATGGAATGAAAGTAAGTTTATGCAGCTGACATTGATAAACAATGTTTTTAAAAAAGGACGTATGATTGTCTAAACATTCATTTTTATTCCAATCCCATATTAAACAATAAAAATCACAATCACAGAATCAGAACTTAGTTTCGAGACAAAATTCAATTTTAGTAAGAAGAAAAACACATGACCTTCTGTTTAAATATATACCTTTTTCTGGAAGTCTTATGTAATAAGAAACAAAATAAAAACAAAGAATTTGATCGAAAATTAAATTAAAGAGAAACACAGATCTCAGACGAAGAAATAAAGGCAAAGAGTAAATATTTATTTGTTTATTTCATGAATACAAACAAACGCTTGGGACCCGGAGTTTGTTTGAAGATAGCATATTGGAGGTTAGCCTCCTCTTCATTCTGTGTTTTCTGGATTTTAAAACGTTAGGGGATTCGTGTTCAACATGATGGATTTTGTTTGGGTAAGGATAAATATAAAACACAATTCCGATTTTTATAAATTGTGTTGAGTTCCGTCAATATATCTTATAAACAAAGTCTATACACAAGTTATCCTTTGACGTGTAATGTTGTGATAGTTGTCCACTCAGACCGAATTACCGAGAAAGTTTGCGAATTGTGTATTTTAATTGCTTTTCGATTTTGGTGCTTGATAAGAATGGAGTATTAAAACCACGTCTTTCTTTGAGTATGGCAAATGACAATGAAAACGCCCTCTCTTAAAACAAAAGAGTGAAATCCACTCCAGTTGGAGAAGTGGATTTTTGACACTGGAAAGGAGTGAATATTAACTCAGACTGAGTTAAAATCACTCGTTTGGAGTGATCCTGTTGGAGGTTTAACACACAAAGAATCTACTCCAAAAGGAGAAGTGCATTTTCCAGAATGGAGGGGCGAAAATTAATCAGATTGAGTTAAAATCGCTCGTTCGTTTTAAAAGAGTAGAAGGGAAGAGCATAGGCTTTATAGCCCGTTACCTTCTTGCCAGAAGTGACACAGTCACAGGAGACACACAAAGTAAGGATGACACAAACACATAGACAAATTACAACATTTATTGACAAGCCCAAACATTGATACCTTACCAGGATTCGAACCCTATCCCAGAAGCTCCCAAAGCTAGCTACCTTTTTACGTATGCAAAAGTTTGTTATCAAAAACATAGCTAAAAAGCCGCTCCGGTGGCGCAATCGTTAGGACTCTAGCCTTTGGAGCTGCTGAGGTCGGGTTCGAATCCCGGTCAGGCATGGATGTTTGTGACCGTCAATAAATGTTGTTATTTGTCGATGTAATATTCATTTCTTTGTGACTGTAAAAATTCTTTCTGTGTCTGTCCCACTTGACGAAAGCTTATAAGTGGTTCTCTGAACATTGAACAAGCACACAAGCTGGAATATATACCATACCATACTTACCATAACATATAGCTAAGAAACTCCCGATCCTTAAATATACTCTTCTTATACTTAGTAAAAAATAGAGCTTAAGAATATAGAAAAGATAAGTTTTATGCACTATTACAATCTATATACATTTTTGAGTGGACTTATGCCGAAATCACTTAATCGCAAGAACTGTCATTTTCCTACTCATATAAAATTACAAATGTATGCATAACGTACAGTTTGCGCATATTTATAAATTTAAATAGTTACTTATCAGAGTAATATAAGACAAGGCCGACCCGGGTCGGCGCAATGATTAGGGCGCTAGCCATTGAAGCAGCTGGGTTCGGGATCAAATCCCGGTAAGGCATGGATGTTTGTGTTTGTCAATAAATGTAGCTATTTGTCTATGTGTTTGTGTCGTCCTTCTTTGTAAGTCTCTTGTGAATGTTTCTTCTGGAGAGCGGGGTAACGGTCTATAAAGCCTATTATCTTCCCTTCTAGAGTTCGCACTCACTGTCATTTGTCATTGTCAATATAAGACATGATAATATTATTGAAATTATAACATATCTAACTCTACACACAATGTAACAATATCTGAACAATGTTTACACTAGTTAATGTAATTAGCATTTAATAAATAAAAATCTGACGACAAATTATCTAAGTTAATAATTATCATCTTATACTCGTTATTATAATAAATCATTGCAATGTATGGAATATTAAAATATCATCAACACATTTTCAGCTTCGGTAGATACGTTCTTCATTAATTAGTAATGAAGCAAAAAGGTAGAAAAATTGTTTTTAAATGTATGATTCTGCAATTATGAGTATCTTTTAAGGGTATGATGCACGTTGCTTGCATCTATCTAGGGATTGGGATTTTTTTCTGAAATTCACGTCATTTAAAAATTTGCATAAAATCTTCAATTACTTCTTGTAATTTTAAGGAAGTGGAATCTATTAAAATAATAAATAATTTTTAATTAAAATAGATTAATAAAACGTCGATTCTTGAAAATTTAAATGTAAACTAATTAGATTACTATGTTGATCTTTAATTTTTATTTCATTATACATGGGATTTTTTTTTGACGTACTAATATACTTGAATGTAATAGATAATGAGATATCTTGCACTTGCATAAGTATTTGAAATATCTTAAGGGAGTGCTGCACTTACAAAAGAACTTTTTCATCAATTATTAAGCAAAATATAATAGTGTGACATAATTGAATAGTAAATAATCAATTTATTATTAAATGAGTGCGTTGCGTTATGATAACAATAAGCATTATACACTGTGAAAAAAAAATCTGTAACCATTACAAAACACTTTTTTGTAAAAAACTTTTCCTAGAAAATTTCTAGTAAATAATTACTAAAAATAGTGCTGTAAAAACACATAATATATTTTTGTTAGCATTACATGTATATATCATGTAGAATTTACAGGACTATTTTATGTATCCCACACAAGTAATGTTTCAGTAACTATACAAGATACCACATTTCCCGTGGAATTGCAAAGAAAAACAAAATGTCTACTTTCCTACTACGTGGGATCGAACACCGGTCACCCGCAAGACAGGCGGGGGAACTGACCACTATAATACCGAGGAATAGCAGACGGCCGAAACCCGGAATCGAACCAGGAACCTTTAGATTATCAGTCGGACGCTTTCCCAACTGTGCTATTTCAGCACATAGATCGCTAGGAAATTAGAAGTTAAATTCATTTGAAACAACCAACTAAAGTATAAATTTAAAATGGCGATTGGCTAATTGAATCACGATCGATTAGATTAGATTAGGTTTGAATTATTCTCGCACTAGAGCTACACGAGGGCTATCCAAATCAAGATCGAGGCTAAAATACTAGAAATTATTTTGTAACTTCAGAAATGAAGATTTCTGTTCAAAATTACAAAAACTTTTTTTGTAAAATTGGTTATTTCTGTAACATTACTAAAAAAAATTCTGTATGTTTACAGTATTTTTTTCTCAGTGTAGGGAAGGAGAAGCAAATTTGAAAACCAGGCATGTTCCTACACTGTAAATAATTTTGGTGTATCTTCACACCAAAAATGGTGGCAACAAAGTAGCCACCAAAAGTGGTGTAAGAAGACACCGCCAGTAAATCGGTGTAATGAAACACCGATAATTGACTGGTGTGTGGAAACACCACGTTTGGTGGTTACTCTGTTGCCACCATTTTTGGTGTGATAAAACGCCACCATTGATTTGGTGTACTTAAACACCTAACGACCTAACAGGGTGTTCTGGTAACTTATTTCAGAATCAAAAGGATAAAATGGTTATTTTATAAAAAAAACATTTTTTGAGGTAAACAGATTTCTTACAAAACCTGAACATAAAACATAATTGTTTTGTTAAAAATAACTAATTTTGTAACTTGAGTTGATTTGCGACTAGAGTTGAACCCAACGTGGATACCTTTATCCATACTACAAAAGATAAAATGAAAATGTACACATATTATACAAAAACATAATGCAAACAAAATTAATGTTTAGGAATATTTAACGTAAATTAGAGATATCAATAGGGTGGCCAGACATTGTTTAGTTTCTTACTCAACTTTCTATATAGCTATAAAATTGTGCAATTAAACTCAGTTTAACTATTTTATAGTTTTTTTCAAACAAAACGTAAATAAAATATCATTTAAAGTGTAATGATGATCTCATAATCGAAAAGTTAATCACTGAAATAATTCTGATATCAATGAGCTAAATGACTTATGGGAAAATACTGTAATTATGCTTATCATTTCAATATCTTTTAATCATATATACTAGTGCACAAAGATATAAACACAACCCTAATTTTCGCGTTTTAACCAGAATTGCCAATATAGAAGTTTTAGTTAAATTATTCAGTGGTAATTCAGTTATCTATATGACGAATAAATATAATTGTTCCGCTTACTTTGCATTTTCGGCAACTACAAACACGTTATACCATCATCAAACTCATGCTGTTGTTTAGGGCTAACTGAATGCAAACACACAGACAATCATTTAAAAGTAATAACTGCATGCTGAAATAAGTTTTCTATCTGGCAATTTTTAAAGTAAGACTCAAACCATGCACATCACGAATAAATTATGAAAACACAGCTCTAATTTTCCCGTAACAACCAAAGAATTGCTAGATTGGCTTGATCTATAACACCAAATTTGGTGCTTCGTTTTTAAAATGTCGTCGAAAGGCTACATTCTTGGTGTATATATTAACACCAATTTTTTCTTTTGTTTAAATAAAAACCATTTTGAGTTAATGATAACACCTATGTTGGTGCGGACACCACAAGTCGTGTAAATTTAAACCTTATATAGCATTTCATAAACCCAAAACAAGTGTAATAATACTACCTTGTTTTTACAGTGTAGGTTGTAAAAAATGACTAGCTATTTTATGTGGAATTTAAAAATAAAACAGTCCTTTACATGTTAGGAGTAAAGAAGTATGCGTCAAAAGTGCCCTAAGCAAGATACTTAACAAATAAAAATAGAAATTGGCAAATTTAATTTTTTTATTAAAAAATGTTGGGTCATATTGAAACAACGCAAAATGACAATGAATAAATGTAAAAACTAATTATGTCAATAAAATATAGAATTTTACGCACTCTTAAATCAAAAAAATGAAATCCACTCCAGTAGGAGAAGTGCATTTTAGCCACTGGAAAGGAGTGAATATTAACTCAAACTGAGTTAAAATCACTCGTTTGGAGTGATCCTGTCGGAGGTTCAACACACAAAGGATCCACTCCTCTAGGAGAAGTGCATTTTCTAGACTGTGGGAATGAAAATTAACTCAGACTGAGTTAAAATTGCTCTTTTGTTTTAAGAGTGTGTAATATATGATGTTCCCTGTATCGGGGGAGGGGGAGGGTTCGCTGAATTAAGCCTTGTTAATTTGTTATATTCCTTGTAGAAATTATACTGTTAGTCTTATAATGAGTCGCTCTACTTCAAAAGATGTTATGGCTTCTTTCGATGTACTTTGGCGGAAATTCAGACAGAAACTCGTTGATTTAGTATGGCATGTGCACAAATATACCCCGAATGATTGACAGCGGCTAATGTCGGTGTTTTCGTTTTCACATTTTGCTAATCTGCATGTTTCCAAGTTACAAACGCTGTCACCAAAACTTCCATCCTCTATTTCCATAAAATTATATTATTCGTAATAGAGACGAAAGAGATTATTTAAGGCAGTCAATATTGGTGTAGAGTTCCCATGCTGTCCAAATACATTAATATTTCATATTATAGGAATTTTTCCATAATTGCAGCCTCTCTATGTCTTCCGAAATGATAAAAAATAACTTATAATAATTATATTGTTCAAAGACACAAACCCACAAACCATTGTACATGTGTAATAAATAGATATATAGACATGTGCAATAATAGAAATAGTGCAATAAAAGACATACAAAAATACTTGTAAGAAAAACTAACCTAACAATGCCTATAAAGCATATATCAAACAATATTTTGATCTTTCAGAAATACAAACCATTATATTTCATGTCTATGGTTTTCAATTCAAGGTAAAGAGTATAGGAATAAACTTTGTTAAACCAAGCAACATTGTATCGAACAATATAATATTTGATTGGCGAATATAACATTTCTATATTTCAAGGGAATATAAGCCATTGCATTTAACTTCTATACTTCTCAATCCAAGGTCAAGGGAATTGGGATAAAAGTTTTATATTTTAAAGGGAAAGGGGGGGGGGGGGGGAGAGATTATGGCAGTCATCATCATCACGTGACATCCGCTCAACCATGGCGTCACATTTGAGACGGTGCCAAGCGGTGTCGTCTGCTTTTTCCTGGGTAGCACTTTGTGGGTTAAAGTGGTGCACATTAAATCCTGTAAGATGATTTAAGTTATTTCAGAATAATAAAGAATCAGATTGGCTGTTTGGATGAATTGCATATTACGTAGTGTAAGAAGGCATTTACTGTGTGTGTGTGGCCTAAAGTTATTATTTGAAATATATATTCAAATTAGTTACCGAATGCATTGCAACAAACGTAACATTTTTGAAAGGTTAATAATGTTGGGGATAAGCAAATTGGCTAAGATTTTAACTTATGTTCACTTCATATGATTAATATTTAAATTTTTACAAATTAAAATTTTAAATGATATTTTATATTTAATGGATGATTATAAAGTTCTCCGCTATTATTCAAATTTAAAAAAAATTAAATTTAAAAAAAATGTGTGTTGCCGGAATACCTGTTTATGCACTCATCAATCAGATTCTCAAATACGTTATCTTCGTAAATACGGAAGGCAGAATTAGGAGTTGTTAATTTGGATGATTCTTTAAGCTCTCTCTCTCGAAAGAGGAATTAGCACCAAGTCAAAGAGAAAAACCACAAAAAAATATAATATCAGATGACATTGTAACAAAAAATAACTGGACGTAATACGTTCCTCAGGTTAAAATAATTAGTTTTAAATTTTAAGGTATTTCTGAAATTAAAACAGTTAGGTTGTTTTTGAGGATCCGTTCTGACTAGATATGCGTTCAAATGCTATCTACTTGTTTATTCCTTTACGCCATTTTGTCACGAACAATTCCCTAATATGAGCCACTCTTCCAAAAGAGACGATAAAGCCCGAGACAGGGGGACTGGATGGGGGGGATAACTATTTGTGCCTTCTGCCACCCCCTTTGTTTTTAGTTGTATGGGAGTTTTTATGATAGCCCCGTTTCCTCTCCCCCCCCCCCTTTATCTGGTGCCAAATGTGTACCTTTGTTTGGACCATATGAGTAAATGGAGCTAAGAGACAAAATATAATGGGAGGGGGGAGTAAAAATCTAAAAGAGGGGAAGGGAAAATATAAAGGGGGGACAGGAGAGAAAATGGAACACCGGGAAAGGATATGGAGTGCTGGAAATGGATTTTAAAACGAGGATAAAGCATTTTGATTCATTTTTATGGATTTGTTGATTTTTTTTCTCTTCTCGTGAGGGAAATGGTAATTTAATAGTAGAATTCTACAGATAAGAGTTTTCCTGTTTAACAAGTGCTGGAATAGGAAGTACTCTATCTAAAAGCAAAATTTAAAATTGTATACTGTTTTAAATAGATTTTTTTTTGTTTTTTAAATAGATTTGTATTTTTTTTGTTTTTTAAATACTTTTTAATTTATTGTGTGGTTGAATTTATTGAAGTGCCTAAAAGTTAACAATTATTACAAAAGTGTTTAACAAAAAAATCTAAAATTGCTGTTTAAGCAAAACCAAAATCCCTTCATAAAAATTCCATTTATTTGAGGTATAAAATGCATGTCAATTAGTCGTAATTGGTAACATTTATAAACTTCTCTGTGTCAAACATCAAAGTTACAATGTGAGCTGACAAATTAAGTAAATGTTTTAACACAATTTTTATCGAGTCGTTAAATACAATATCATACAATAAACATTACACATTCATAAATAAACATTACACATTTTCTAGTTATTAACATTATCAAAAAGTCAATATATAATATACCCCTTCGCAAAATGTCATAGAGCCACATTCATTTTATTCAAATAAACATCATCGACCTACATCATTTTAAGAATTAAATATATGAAAAATACATTATTCGATTAGGAAAAATAAATATTTATTCAGAATATGATTCCATAATTCCCGTTGTAAATGCATTAATATTTACCCTAAGCCCTATATCGCCTTAGTTAGACGTCATAATTGCTTAAATTTAATGAGACTCTGAAATCAGACTCCTGGGAATAGCCCAGTATTATTCATGCCTCAAGTAGTCTAACTGGAGCAAGGTAAATGCTTTAAACCTTTGGAGGTGTTACGCCATCATTAAATATGCAGAAAATATTAAGCCGTTAAATGCCATGAATATGGTAAGTTAAATTGTATAACAAATAAACTGTTATCGAAAAATGAACGATAGCGATAAAGTTGGTTTCCTGTTATATGTTTTTTGATTAAACAAAGGGGACAATTTAAGAATTTGTACTTTATTTTTGACGTCAATGGGCGTAATATTATTTCAAAAATCGTATCCGTTTATTGCCAAAAGTAAAGTCACTTACATATCTGCGAGTAAAAGTTACATTTGAACAGTATTACAACAATATTAACACATTCATGCCTCAAGTAGTCTAACTGGATCAAGGTAAATGCTTCGAACCCTTTGAAGTGTTACACCATCATTAAATATGCAGAAAATATTAAGATGTTAAATGCCATGAATATGGTAAGTTAAATTGTATAACAAATAAACTGTTATCGAAAAATGCGCGATAACGATAACACTTGTTTACAGTTAAATGTTTTTTGATTAAACAAAGGGGAAAATTAAAGAATTTTTACTTTATTTGTGACGTCAATGGGCGTAATATTATTTCAAAAATCGTATCCGTTTATTGCCAAAAGTAAAGTCACTTACATATCTACGAGTAAAAGTTACATTTGAACAGTATTACAACAATATTAACACATTCATGCCTCAAGTAGTCTAACTGGATCAAGGTAAATGCTTCGAACCCTTTGAAGTGTTACACCATCATTAAATATGCAGAAAATATTAAGCCGTTAAATGCCATGAATATGGTAAGTTGAATTGTATAACAAATAAACTGTTATCGAAGAATGCGCGATAACGATAACACTTGTTTACAGTTAAATGTTTTTTGATTAAACAAAGGGGAAAATTAAAGAATTTTTACTTTATTTGTGACGTCAATGGGCGTAATATTATTTCGAAAATCGTATCCATTTATTCCCAAAAGTCAAACCACTACTTATCTACGAGTATAAGTTACATTTGAACAGTAGTGATTAAATGTATTTTTACAATATATTAATATATCTGTTAAAAAGATCGTTTCACATGCGCAAAAAAGTACTGTATGGAATACGTAATAGATTGAACAATTTTACCGGTTTGAGAGATTATGCTTATAATAACGTTTTCAAATAAATAAATTCTTAGAATATAATGTTGTTAAGTTATATTCGTGTTTTTTGCGCGCAGTTTTTAAATCTAGAGGGATTTTTATATGCATTGTGCCTTGTGTTAAATTTATTAAATTCTATTTTTTCTAGGGTACAATATTTTTAACTGTTTGCACCAAACAAATATATAACTGTTGTTAGAAAAATTGCTCACAAAAGGAAAGATAGTAGTACTTTATTACATTATAATTTTTAAAAAAACTATGCTAAAAATTTTATAGTAATGCATTTCAAAGTTTCATAAAAAGTTGAAATTAATAACTATTTTCTAATTACTTTCTAATTTTAGTACGATATAAATAGTAAAATAAAATGTAAAAAGTAAAGTAAAATATTAATATTAAAATAAAATATAAATAGTAAAATAAAATAGAAATAGTAAAATAAAATATAAATTGTAAAATATTTAACTTTTTAACAATGTTTCGTAAAAAAACACAAAATACAAAGAGAAACCTTCTATATAAGGATTTCAAAAAATAAGTCTATTTTCCTCAAATATATAGCAGAATAACAGTTGATTTACCCAAACATTTTTCATACAAGTCGACCAAAAAATCTTTGTTCAATAAATTATTAAACACAAACAAAACGATTGTTATTTAAGGTTAAATCTCATACGCATAGATGAATAAAAAAGGCAAGTCGCCCGTTTATTGAAGATTGCTTCGATACTGATTTATTTTATCATATTGGTCTGGAAACTTTGTATGTTTACGTATAAAAACTTCTTTTTGTTTTCCTAAAAGATTGGATTTAGATTTGAGAATAATATATTGCTTTGAGATAAAACTTTAAACGAAAAACTTTAGGAATTTAATAATAATCTATATGTATTTCTATGAAAATATAAGTGAAACTTACCTAGAATGTGTCATTAATGTGTAAAAACTTGTTTTCGTTTATGTTACATGCTTTAAAGTCAAACAGTAAAACAATTTCATAAAGTTTACACACATATATTAAATCTTAACTCAATTAAGACACTGACAAAAAAAAACTAATCAGATTTTTATATGATTACGATAATATAAATGTTTAATTATGGAGTACAATTGTTTTTCACAAAGAATATTTTAAAAATACACTTTGTAAATGTTACTATACTTGCAACTAATATGTATTTGCTTGTAAACAGTATTCATTCATCAGATTAGTAATATGACAAAAATAGTTCATATATTTTATTTGAAAAATACCACAACCTAATTATTGGATACAAGGTCTATCAGTCTAAATTTTGATCAAAAAATAATTGAACCTTGATGTATATCCTAGATCTAAACAGAGTACACTCTGAAAATACATCTGATAGGAAATGTAGACTTCTGAGTGATAATAATTCTGGAGTCGTAAACAAGGTTTTAATACATTAAAACATAAGGGTCTATCAGGGGATCACACATTTAAGGAATATAAACGCTATATAATTGCATTGAAATTGACTGATTATAATATCACAACATATGCTTATCATCTTGGATTTGACTGTTCTAATCACCCAATATCATTTCATATTAACCTTGAATTTAATTTCAATAATAATGACAATAATCTTTACAAATCATTTTTTTCAGTTGGTCGTGACGACAGCGCCCGACTTCCCGTGATGGTGTTCATCCATGGCGAGTCGTACGACTGGAATTCCGGCAACTCGTACGACGGCAGCGTGCTGGCCAGTTTCGGCAATGTGGTCGTCGTCACTATCAACTTCAGGCTGGGACTGCTCGGTGAGTAGATCTTGTGCATATTCTAACGTTTGAATTCTGGTTGGTTTTTATCTATCTCTACACTACCGGAAAAACACTACATACATATTCCTAGTATGAACATATTTTTCAAACAAATATGTATTAAAAAGTAAATTTTGCACGGAATTTTGAAAAAAATATATAACTTTTCAAGATTTGGTGAGGTACACGTCAATGTAGTTGAATTTTATGTCTTGAGCAGTAAAAATACACATTTTTGTGTGTGCCAATAATAAACAAACATGCTATGTTATTTTTTTGTTAATTAATAATCATTTCTAAAATTTGTTTTATTACAAAGTTAGTGCGTTGCGGTACTTTTAAAGAGTTTGATAGTTTTGGTTTTTGATAGAAAAAAATTGTATTTAAAAAAATTGTAAAATGATGTTATGAAATGAATTCTATAAAGATCCAGGTATGTGGAAGGGACCTCTCGAGCAAACACGCTATAGAACATAAGGTGATAGACATGTAATGTCTCTATTAATGTAGACATGATTGTGACAACCTGGCCGATAGCACGACCCGACATAGTTTGTGAAGGTACATATTGGTTACCGATACATATTTGTCTAAATGTCATTTAATTCACTTCATGTATTTCCTCGAGCGATAAAAAGACACGTCAGACTATTTGGCTTAAAAGGCATGACATCGACACTAAAATTTGCCATCTTGCTGAAGCGCAAATTTTAGTCAGTGTATTTACTAGTTATGAAAAGTTTATTAAGTCAAGTTAAGATATAAAAATTTAAGTGGTTTCAACAGTGCATTTATCTGCCAAAATATATGGGTGCAGTTATGACTTTTGCTCTAACTCTTACTTTTACATTTCGTTTTCTTGTATTCTTGTTTCTGTTCTCCAGTGGTTCGATAAAAAAAAGAATTAACCTGTATTCGATGCTTGGGGATTGAACCACATCAACTACTTGTTTAAAAAATCATTCGTTTTATCTAGTTCTATTTCTCCAATGATTGGTGTTGATGGCGTCGCCTTGCGCTTTGTCTTCAGTTATGGGTTAAATGCACAAATTATTGCTTCTGTGGTTCTTATGTTCCCCTAATGCAATAAATCCTAACATGTTTCAAACTTGGCTTTTAGTTGATGGACCATATTCCCAAATCTACTTGAAAAATGCCCTTTTCCCTGCCACATTATCATATTTGTATATCGGGTGGACACAGTTGTAACCAATTTCTTCACAAATACAGTTTTTTTTTTGTAAAAAAATTGTGTTGAAATACAATAACAATGAAGGCGTATAATTAGAGAGAATTTCGCATACTTCAAAATCATGATTTTTCTATAAAAGATACTGATGTCACGGTATTTAAGGTAACTGTAAATTTTAGAATACTTATAAACTTTAAATAACTATTCAAATTGCATTCTGAAAAGAATGACAGTTAAATTTCTTAGTGAGTCTATTAGAATTTTTGCATAAATAAAATTTGTTATTTTCAAAGTTACCAGCAGATAGTTATTGAAACCATTAATCGAATTATTTAACACTTTTCAAGCAGCGGGATACAAGGACTACATTCTGACCGATATATAATCATTCTAAACTAAATATCGTAGGTTATTAACACAAAGGATTAACTCTTTTATGCTTATTTAATTTTAAGTTACTCCTCTTTTAAAGAATAACAGTTTTGAAAAACCTAATTAAAAAAATTATCCTAATTTTAAATAAATTTATAATATTATCATTATACCCTTCGATTATATTTATCAAAGACACAACAATTACAGTTATCAGTATTGTAACAGTTATCAGTTATCAGTATTGTAACAGTTATTTCCAAATCTAAACTTTCTGCATTTGGTGCATGGTATTAAAATTTTACAGCCTTACGATTCGTGTTGGTCAATAATACCTTCTGTAAGTGTTTATCTAATTTCGTGTCAGAAAACAGTATTGCTCGCAGTTTAAGGTGGACTATCTCAATCTAACGTACATAGGCCGTGTTTTTAAGAGAAATAACGACGTTATTACGTCGTAATTTGCCCAAGTAGAGCCAAATTATATTGTGCCTAATTAATATCAAGCTTGCATGAGCAATGGACTGCTTTAAAGAATTTATTCTAGGGAGTTGATCTGATTAAAGTAATACGCCCATAGTTAGGCGTTCCATGTTGGTTCCTATGTTGATCTTCTTTTAATCGATACACCCTACTATATAGGATGAAACTGTTAGTATACCTTGTTCCATTTGGAATTCAAACGCTGGACTTTCGTATGATTTGGATGATTGTGTCAAAATTAAAGCAAGGCATCTCTCATATTCCAGTCTGTGACATTATCTACAATCTTAAAACAAAAGAGTGAAATTCACTCTAATTGGAGAAGTGCATTTTCGACACTGGAAAGGATTGAATATTAACTCAGACTGAGTTAAAATTACTCGTTTGGAGTGATCCTGTCGGAAATTTAACACACAAAGGATCCACTCCAAAAGGAGAAGTGCATTTTCCAGACTGGAGGAGTGAAAATTAATCAGACTGAGTTAAAATCGCTCGTTCGTTTTAAGAGTGTATGTCAAATGAATGTATTATCTAGTGAGTGATGCATAAATGTATGTCTTTGCTTATCTATTTATATTCAAGCGAAGGAGCACGCGACAAAAACAACTACACCTACAACCCTAGACTTGGCGATAACTACTCAGCCACTGGGCCTCAATTCAATTTATTGCCTGCACAAATACCAGTTATTTCTTTGTCAAACGGATACAAGGATATGAATAATGTTCAGATTTTGTAGATTTGGAACACGTATCGCTCGGGCATTTCATTAAGTGTTTTTTAACAGCTTCATTATCATACGAAGGCCATTACTCCGTTGGAATAATATTGCATTACACTTTATCGCCGCTTTTTCCTATTACTTAAAGGGGTGTAATTTAATTTTAAGCGCAACCACATTTGTATAATAGAGACGAAGTAATGCTTTTATTCTCTGAAAATTTAAGTTTATTTTGTGTTTTCAAATTTTTGACCATTGTAAATGATTTAGTTGGAAGCTTTTTTTATTAAATGGGTTTTCTTACTCAGACATTTATTAGTAATATCATCGCAGGCCAGCAGTCTGCACGCTGTAACGGGTGCGGGTTCAATTTCCGCCTTCGTCCAAGGTGTACTTCCTACTTTCTTTGTGACAGTAAAACTTTTTCTGCGTCTGTCTTATTTGACGAAGGCTTATAAGCGGGTCACTGATTAAGCACGCAAGCCGGAATATATATATGTACCTACCCCCTATAGGTAATATTAATTTATTAAAGATTAAAAGTTACTACTTTATCACACAATGTAAATATACTTTATCGGATGTTATTCTAAAAATTCCATTTATAAAATAACAAGATTTGGAAAAAAATTAACCTTTATTCATACTTTGTGCTTAAAAGGAAACAAATGTTGTGATCATAGCAAATTGTTAAAAAATAAACGATTATCTAACCCTCAGTAAAAGAAAATAAAAAATATGAGATCATAAATATTTGAATTTTTTAATTTTCTAAAATATATACTTAATTTTTAATTTACAAAAAACAAAAAATATTCATAGCACCAAAGCTAAAGCCTATTTTTAGTGCATAGACCTTAAATTGACGTGCTTCTCAGCACTTTTAATCCTTATTTGTTACGAAATTACTTGAAAATGCGCAACATACTGTTTAATATATATTTGATCGAAATATATACTTATATGAACACTATATACGTAATATTTTTACTGGGGTCTCAAGAGGTCACACCACGGAAATAAATATAAAAGATTACTACAAAAACAATAAGTAAAGTAAATACAAATAACAACCCCAACAAGTTTCGATAAGCAAACACAACTTCACATAATATAAAACAACCATAAAGATTCTTGTATTCCAAACTCACAACACAGTTAATTCCCAGGGGGACCTACAAAATTTACATCCTAAATATAAAGTAAAATACTTACCACTACCTTGTCAAAAAAGAACCATTTATTTTACAGATATGTCTGCATAAATCCTTGAGACTAGTTTTACACGAAAGAACTGTATTTTGGGGGCTAAGTGGTGTAAGACGTTAACTTTTCTGCTATTTGACATCGGTATTTTACTTCAATGTAACTAAAATCATAATTGTGCATTGACCTTTTACCAGGTACAATAAAAAAATTGTATACAGAATTAATATCTATTTAGTATTCTCAGTAAAACACATGTTTAATACTTGAACATCAAACATAAGCAGTCTTTAAGATATGAAGAGGGCAGGGAAAGAACCGTTTGATTTCGTCTTTACGCAATTGTGTCTGCTTGGCGGACAATGGCGAACGGAAACCGGTTTTTATTTCGGTTTTTCATTCGTGGTACAAACGTGTTACTCGTATCCACTGATCTCCAGCGTGAATCAGAGTTGCTGCGAAAGACAAACAAAGCGAGTAACCGATTTCTTTACACCAGTTTAGGCGATTTCTCGCCAGCATCCCCAAAGTGGCTATTAAGGTAAAGTATTCTACGAAATAAAGCGGTTCTTCCCATGTACTCTTCACATATATTTTCAATTGTATGTGTGATACACATTTAATTTTACAAAACATTGCATTTGTAGTTAAATTCAGAAATGAAGAACTCTTTCTCCATTTACAAAATTGAGAATGTTGTTTAGTTGTGCTATTTATATATTCAGTTTACCAATTAAGTCTAGCTCAATGTACAGTGCAATTCATTACCTTGAAACAAAATTTATCAAGCACCCAAAATTAATTTTGTCAATTTTTATAGTTTTAGATAAAAAAAAACTAAAATTTCACATGCAGCCTACCAAAAGCTAATTTTTTGTTTTTAAATTATAGTTTTAGGGTAGACTGACCAGTGAGCGAACATGCCCCAGTGAATGAACATTTGGTAAATACAATAAAAAAAATAAGGAATGAAAATCATTCTACTAGATGGATTGGCAACACTGACTTCCTCCCATCTAGTAGAAAGCTATCTGACATATGGTTGGTTGTCGTGGTCATTATGTCCTGGTGTTTATTCACTGGCGAACGCAGCGCCTTAAACGTTCATTATCTGGTTAGTCTACCCTGAACTGCACTGGTTAGTTTACCCTACAAGTAAATAAAACAATTACATTCTTGTTCCCAAAATATTGAAACTGCAAATTACTGGTTAGTCTACCCTGAACTGCACTCTTTAGTCTACCCTACAAGTAAATTAAAAAATTTACATTTTCGTTCCCAAAATATAGAAACTGCAAATTTAATGTTCTCCTATTCTACTTGGAAAATTAATATACACCCTTATGTCTCTCATCTATTCGATTCCAGAAAAAAACTGAGACGTCTTCCGTACTAGTCAGTATGCAGCGTGGTAAACAAAGCAAAGAAAGCCGATACTCTCACCTTTCGGGGGTCTTTTTGTGTTGCGGCTGTTGCATATTTATCAGTCTCTCTGTTTGCGGAGTCTCAGTTACACAAGTTTCTGGAGCCTAGAAATGCATTTTATCAGAGATGCTTTGGGCAAACAAGTTGTGTGGTGTTGTTTTGGCACATAAGGGAATTGGGAGTAGTTAACGCTGCTTTTCAATTAGGTTGGAGTACGCTTAATGTTTTGTTTGAATTGCGTGGTATAAATATGTGGTGTTTTGTAAGTTTTGAAGGCATTAAAATAATAAAATGATACACATTTTATAAAAAAAATCGTTTTGAGCATTGGGTTGGTGTTTATTGAAGTCAACTGAATATAAATTAATTTAGCAAGCAGTAATAGTTATTGTTTATAATTAAGAATTTAAATTAATTAATCAAAAAGTAAAAGTTATTGCTGAAAATTAATACATTTATTCAATTCAACTCATTTGTAAAATTTAAATTTAAGTTATACGTGTTTTTGACGCATTTTGTTTCTGAATTGTATCAATTTTGAATGCGGATTAAGCCATAAAGTAACTGAAACAAATATACTTATTTTAATTTCCTTATTGCTTGAAATTGTCTGACTTTAACGTAAATAACAAGTTCTTAAAATTAATTTAGCAAACATTAAAAAATTTTGTTTAAAATTAAATCAATCGCGTTTGTAAAATTTATATTAAAATTTAAGGTGTTTTTTGACGTTCTTTGTTTCTGAAGTGTGTCCATTTTGTGTGCGGATTAAGCCATAAAGTTACTGAAACAAATATATATTAGTTGAGTTGTTGAATGAAAATAAATTAATTTAGCAAGCAGTAATAGTTATTGTTAAGAATTAAGAATGTAAATTAATTCAGCGAAAAGTAAAAGTTTTTGTTAAAAATTAATAAATTAATTCAATTTAACTCATTTATAAAATTTAAATTTAAATTAAACGTGTTTTTGACGCATTTTGTTTCTGAAGTGTTTAAATTTTGTGTGCCGATTAAGCCATAAAGTTACTGAAACAAATATACTAATTTTAATTTCTTTATTGCTTGAAATTGACTGAATTTAACGTAAATAACAAGTGTGAGATAAAATATGCTTGTCAAAAGAGCAATAGTTATTATTTAAATTAAGAAATACCCGAAATTCGAGCATTTAATTTTGTTTCTTTAGTTTACATTAAAATTAAACGTGATCGTTGCGGGAAGTGCATCAATGAAGGTGGTTTAAATGACTGTCACTGTCGTAAATAAACTTGTTAGATTTCTTTTATTGTAGGAAATTGAAAGACTTTTTGTACAGATTGCGAGTAAGAACAAAAATGAGCTGATCTGAATGCACAAAAATGCATTGAATATGATCTGTTGTACAATACTCTTTTTCGTCAATTTTTTCAAAAGTATGAATAAATTATAGTAATTGCTTGCATTCAAAACAAAAATTATAATTGATTTTCCAAATTCATGAAACAAAAGAATAAATGTAAGTCAGAAAAATTATCTGAAGAAGTTTTAAAAATATATTTTTTAAGTATTTTCAAGGAGAATTACATTTTTCCTGGAAACTTCTTCTAGAAAAAAAACCTAATTTTTTAGGTAGACATTTACTTAGAAGAACGTACTCTAGTTAACGGGATTAATCTAGCTATTTCTTATTATATTTTCAAAAAATATAAAAATTAAAATCTTATTTATATCATAATAATAACGTGGAATTATAAAAACTTTTTCAATTTTTTTCCGTGACTTTAAATAAGCTCATTTTATAAATTATTAATTTATTATTCTTTTAAGAGAAAGAAATGTTTACCCATGTTTTTCAGAACAGTCTGCTAAATACAATTTGTTCTAGTTAAGATTTTGAAAGGATTAGCATTTTTTAAAGTTTTTTTTAGCACTGATTAAACTCATTTTCAATTCAACATCTGTGCACAACTAAAAAAATATGGATTCTTTGTTCAAATGTTTGCATTTAATTACTTTGGTATAAAATAATAAAATGCATAACTGGAAAATTTTTGTTCATTTTTCTTAAAGGAACCATCCCACATAGCCATTCATTATCCAGTAGACATCTATAAGACGTTATTCGGAAAATCCATGATATCCATAAGAATTTGAGTTTACCATCCATAGACGTCTTATAGACATCCGTAGTTTCCGCCGAGTGATATCCATTAGGAAACTATTTGACAGCGATATTCTAGACATTACGGACGTGTTTTAGACTTTCTGGATAAATTCGTGCTATGGTGAACGTCCATTAAAGGTCAACAAACTCCATGAGCAGTCTTATGTACTTTGTGGATATCTATTAGACCAACCCTAACAGCAAAACATTTCTCGACGAGGTCTACAATATCCAATAAATATACCAATTCTAGACATGTTCTATACATTTTGAATTTGTGGATGTGATAGAATGCACCTAGAACAAATAGTTAAAAAATGCAAAGATAGGTGGCGCCACTAATGAATTTTTAAAATGGGTTTAAAAATTATTTTATTGTTTAAAAATTATTTTTGAACTAGGATTATTTGTTACATTTGGCTACTGAGCGTTTGACGTATTTTAACGAATTTTTTCACTCTCATTGCCGGGAGACGCTTCTATCGGGGTTCGAACCACAAACCTTCATGGTCGTAGATTGGTGCGCTATCCGTTAAGCTACAGGGACTTGGTCGAAAAGCGCACATTTAGGTTCTTAAGGAGAAGTCAAATACTTAGCAACTAGGAAGGGTTTTTTTAATGCTATAAAGTCCCATAAAATACTTAGAGATTTCTTTGAACCAATTTATTTTAAATTGCTAGATTTTTTTAAGACTTGAAACTCATGCTTATAATTTTTCAAAAATAAAAGTTTCATTTAAAGGAACCACATATTGACATTTGTTATAAGTTCAAATGTGTTTCTTTGCATTTTCATTTTTTTATCGTATTGTTTTTTTAATTAAATTTTTCACTTATTCATTATTTAAACTCATAATTCGTATTTAAAAATTATATATTCTTCCCTATAAAATTCAAAGCTTCTTAAAATCGCAAATAGCGATGAAGAGTTATTTTAAAATTTACTTTTTTGCGTAGTTGGTTCCTCTAAATATTGCTTTTTTTTTTCTTGAATTTTCTAATTTGTTTTTGGATTTTTTTAATATACATACTTTTAGAATCTATCTTTTTATAAAAATTAGATACCTAAGAAAAAATTGAAATGAAAATGCAAAAAAAACCCATTGATTTGTTTTTTTTTCATAAAAGATAATCGTTTGTTTTCCTTTTGCCCTTTTGATTTTAGTATTTTTAGAATTTTTCAGTTTATAAAATTCAATTACCAAAGAAAAATTAAAGTTTAAAATGTGAAAAAAAACCAACATTAATGTATTCATATTTCTTCTCATTAAAAGATTACTTATTTTTGTAATTTTAAAAAACATTATCTTCTTTAGAAAAAAAACACAGAGCTTTTAACATAAAAATGAATTTACAAATCCAAATTTTCCATTTACCATAATCGGTTTTAATTATTTAATTTTTATAATTTTTAATCTGTTTAATTTCATAAAGTTTTCAGTTTAACTCTCTAATGCATACTGTTGTCTATTGCATTCCATTATGAAGTTTTTGTTACTAATTACCCTCATGGATGACAGTAGGAAAAGTGTATTCAAAATTAAAGAGTGAAAGTTATTTTTAAATCGGGTGTACGGTTTAGTTACGTTTTTTTTTTTAATTTAATCCCAAGAACAAATACCTGGAAAATTGAAATAGGAATGTAAAAAAAATAATAATTTTAATAAAATGAAGAAAAAGCTTCAATTTTATTAAAATGAAGAAAAAAACTTCAATTATTTTCTTCATTTTATTAAAATTTAATTTTAATAAAATGAAGAAAAATATTTAATCTTAATAACCTAAAACTTTAATAAAATGAGACCTTATGACTCTATATATATTCTTCTTATAGTTCTTATTTTTCAACAAATAAAAATTTCATTAAATTTAGAGTTGGTTATTTTTAACATTTCCTTATTTCATCCCTTTTTTTTAAATTAAATCTGGACACATTATTGAAATAAAAAAATCTCGGGAAAATTCGGTGGGAATGTAAGAAATTAAAGAAATTTTTGTATCTTCTTTGTGGAAAATACGATGAACTACTAAAATTTAAAATTAATTTTTAAAAAAATGATGTTTTTAAATTTATTCGTTAGTTATTAATGTTAAGCCTTAGTTTAAAAATTTTCGAATCTTAGTTTATATATGTTTGAAGTCATATTTTGCTGTTCCATAGGCTTAAAGTCATATTTTGCAGTTCCATATTAAAAAAAATACAATTGCTTACAAAAAATTCTTTATAATATTTGGATGCCTAAAAATTTACTGCGAATAAAAATGTACTATCAGAAACTACGTTAGAAAAATTATTACAATTAAAAGAATTATTTTCAAGTGTTTCTTTTTAAAGAATCGTGAAGTCATTTGCACGAACTCTTTTTTTAACTTTTTCCAAAACCAGGTGTCGCTGTGTTTTTAAACTATAATAACTTTTTATCGCCTATTAGGCGCGATTGCAATGCATCAGCGAGCTTTTTTTATCGCCAGTGAAATTTGAGGCCCCCTCTACGAATAATTGCTTTTTTCCCTTGGGCAGTTTCAAGTGATTACTCGTCTTTGACTAAGGAGCTGGATTTACAAGCCCCCCTCCCCCCTTCGGACAATTTTGAACGGGAGGTTTTCTCGCATTCTGGATGTTTTAGTTACATGGCATTTTAGCCAGTTTCCTTCTGAAACTCAAGCTCACTATTACTATAATAGCTTTTGGCACAGTGTTTTGTAGAAGTAAAGAAATTCTAAGAAGGGATATCAGTTTTTGAAACCATATTACGTGATTAAAAGTTAATCTTTTGTAATGATTGCCTAAAATAATTAATTTTTTATGGCACCAAAAAATCTTTTCTGAAAAATTAATTTTTAAATGTTTTAAAACAAATTTGCAAAAGTTAAAACCATGACTTCTTAATGAAGTTGAAGTGTTGGTTTATTTAAAAATTTTGCGGTATGTGTTCATTTGCAATTTATTCGGCGGTTTGAAAATATGTTTTCGGAAAAAAAACACGTTTTTGGATTTATTTATAATTTAAATTAACGAAATTGTAAGATAATGTAATGAAATTATTGAAGTGGGGTCAAAAATCCGAATTTTGCTGTTGGTGAGTGCTGAATCCTCCCAACAATGTTTTTTTTTTCTTTGAAAAAAAGTTTCGTCTGTTAAGGTTATGTATAAGTTATATGTATAAGGTTATAATTCTTTAAAAAGTACTTAACAGTTCTTTCAACCACAATACAGTTCTTTTGTTGTACAAAACATGTGGAAAGTCAATAAGGGTGACAGACGATTCCTGCAATCACAATATAATGCATAGATGTATACTTTCTTCAAGAAAATGTGTTACGCGCAGAGCCTTTTTTAAGAAATTTCTGCCCTGGGCGGAAATTCAAGAACTGCCTTTTCCTTTGAACAAAAAAGGGACTAATTAAAACTAACTAAATAATAATACCTGCTTGATTTAAATTTAATTACCAACTTTAATTAAACTAAACCAATCGGCTAAATTTATACCTCCATAAGTACAATAGATTTTTTTTAATGTTTTTGTTTAAAGATTTATACTTATAATTTTATTGCCTATAATTTATAATTTTAAAATTACTGTTTTTATAATTTATTTACTTAAAGATAATTAATTGCTTCAAACTGAACTACATGACCGAATTCAAGTATATGAACTGCTAGAAGAAAGATTTGCATGCTTGTACAAGTTTAAAAGCATGGAAATTGGAATAATGAAAGAGAAAACTAGCTAAAACTTATCCCAAGGATTTGGGTATTGACATCGTAAATAAACTAAAACACCTTAATTACTTTATAACTGAGGACTGTTTTACTGATGAGAATTCATTGACTGCAAGATCACTTTTTAAATATATAATTAACAATGAGTAGTCTGTATATTTCCAAGTGTTATTAGTGCATTAAGAATTTTTCTTTGTCTATTCTGCTCAAATTGTACTGGTGAAAGATCGTTTTCTAAGCTGAAGCACATAAAGTCTCACTTGAGGTCAGTGTTACAAGGGGAAATGACAGCACTCACTCTCATGCCAATTGAACTTGAAATTTTAAGATAGTTAGATTTTAAGGAAATAATTTCTGATTTTGCTCACTCCAAAACCAGAAAACATCTATTTTAGTCATTTTTAGTGTTAAGGTTTGTCAGTTTTTTAACATTTTAAAGGTTTATTTGGTTATTTAAAGGCTTTTGGGGTGGGTGACGGGAGGGTTATTGACAGTTTTGAATATATAACAATGCAGATATATATTAATAAGAGCTTCTGAAAAAGTGTTATTTTTTTGTAATATACACCTTTTCTAAAATTTTTATTTTGTAAGGATTATGCCTGATTCTAGTTTCGCGTTGTTGAGCGGAGGAAAATATTTTTTGGAGGGCAACCATAAATCATTTGACAAACTGTCCCTAAAAATCTCCTGCCCTGGGGCCCGCCCCCTCCGCCCTCCCATAAAAAAAGGCGCTGGTTACGCGGGAAAAACGGCATAGAAAAAAAAGCATAATTAGAATGAACTCATAATTATCGAGATGCATTGTTAATTAACGTCGTTAATGACGGCTTCGAAGGGTTGCGAATACAAATTAGGATTGTGGTATGGATGTACACGAGGGGGTGAAGTTATAATCGAGAAGAATAATGTATTAATTTTTTCTGTTAGAAAGTTATGACATTTGCGACCCAACTTCCGTACTTTTTTCCGTCTGTCTAATTGAAAATTAATTTCAAGTCATTAAAATCGTTGTTTGAAAATATTTCATTTTGGCGTTTAAAAGTTTAAATTATAGCTGGATAGCTGTGTGCGACTTTATTTTTTTTAATGTGTGATAATCTTGTATAGAAACATTTCTTGATGGCACTTACTATTACAAACCCACTTGTTTCGGAATGCGGGAGGGAAGAGACGGCGGGGTACATGACGCTTGTTGATTGATCGCTTAGACCAACTGGGGTCACCTCGCCCCTTTACGGTGACACTGTCGCGTCGGTGCTCGACCGATTTCAATTTCCCCCTAGGTGGTTAAAGGGCCATTCTTGAAAAAACGTACAAAAACATGTCCCCGCAAGATATCTTTCATTTGAAGAAGTTATGCTTCCACTTGAATAAATTAAAATAAGGAATATTTTATCTACTTACTAGCGTTGAAACAATTCAAAAAATTATTTATCCTGTGTACAAATTTGTGTCCACAGACTATAACAAGTCATGTCCGTGAGCATGTCTCACCGTCATGTCCGGGAACTGTTTTTGTTAGTTTATACTAATTAAATACCAAATTTTCATAACTAAAGTTGATTTTTAGTACAAATGACACTACTAGAACGTACAAAACATAAAATCTAATCATTAAAATAAATATAAATACACATATTTTCCGTGAAAATAAAATGTCCGACAGATTTTCGTCATGTCCGTGTGCAACTTATTCCTTAACTTGCATAACTATCTAGAAATGATAATAGTACTCTGATTCAATCTTATTAGAATTCAATATTTCATTTTTAACGTTGTATCACGTCGATAGTTTGAATACCACAATAGCTAAAAAGTAATTCGAACTTAAAAGTTAAAAATAGGCCATTGACAAGATCATAGCGTCATTTCTGTGGTCAAGATATGAGGAGGTTGGCTAATGATTTTCACCTATAATTTTGTATTAATAGAAAGAAATAAGGTATATATTGCAAGTTTCGTCCTCTAAAGCCAAAACCTTTTGCGCCTGGAAGCTCTTATTTACGATTTTGTCATGTCCGCGGGGACCCTCATGTCCGTGTATTCGGTCCATGTATTCCTATATGAATAATTAATATTAATTGTATGATGTGGACTGTTTTTCCAATGCAGTACGTAATTGTAACTCAAATCCAAAGTTTCAAAAACTTTCATAAATATTTTTTTTTAGATTTTTTTTTCTCAAATTGCACGTTTTCTCAGGAGTGACCCAAAAACTAGATAAGCTGCTGTCCCTCGCAATATAAATGGGAATTATAGAGGAAAACTGTACGTAAATTAGTGTTTTTTTTTTTTAAATAAAACACGCTTATTAACAACTTTCAGTCGCCAAATAAAACATTTACAATAACTTTATTTCCCAAAGTTGATCAAAGTTATTTTTCGTTTGTTAAACTAATTTGGAGTTCGGAGATAAAATATTTAGTAAAAATGTTTTAAACATAGAAGCAAAACTTTGCATTTTTTTTTTTTGAAGAATAATTGTACTCTTTTTTGCATCTTTATTATTACATACATAAAAAAATAATTAACCATCCAAAGAACATACTAAAATGTCACAAAAGCTGATTTATATCACATAAATTTTTATTCCTTTCTTTTTAAGAAAAAAAAGTTTATTGTACATTTGTTACATTAGAAGTGGCAATGTTGATTTAATTACTATAAAATTGACTTTTTTTGCGCCTTAAATAAGCATTAAGGTTTTTTTAAATGATAAAAATGCTTGTCCAAAACTACTTAGCACTTCTAATATTTTTTTATATTAAATTAAAATAATTTGATCGAATTAACACCCAACCAAATGTAATTCCAGACGAACCAAAATGAAAAACATAACGCTGTAATTATTGCCATACATATGGCGTCAAACATGCTTACTGAAATACTTCGAATTTTTTTTTCTGAGATTTTAATTTGTTTTTTCAATGCGCAGATTTTATTTGATATGCCAAACTTGTCTGCAGCATAGTTCGCTCTATGAAAGTGGGTGACGTACAGACAGACGGATTGACATCGACTTTTGCTTTATAAACTTAGTATGGAAGCTATATTGATTTTAAAATTTACGGAAAAGTCAACGTTTTGTTTACATATTTAAGACTCTGAATAACATCATAGCTAACATTAAGTCGGATTTTTTTTTTCATTTTTACACAGCTTATTTTGAAATGAATCGTTTATGACAAAAAAAGGAAGAAACATAACATAATGCATTCAAAATTATAAAGTACAAATAGAAAAGTTACCGTTTTTTTAGCTTATGTTTATTGATGACTTTTGTCCACATATTTGGCAAGGATTATTCAGATCGAATGATGAATAATCCTATTTTGTAGCTCTTTTTTATATAACGGTAATTAATACCAGTATGAATTTTAGTACTATATACTATAAACTTTGTCATACGGAATTACTAGCAAAGGTGGTACCGGTAAAGTTTTAAACTTGAAAATAGTGGAATATGTTAAATTTTTAATGCCAAATAAAACGATGTGCCGAAAAACTTTTAATTGTTAAAAAAAGCTTAATCCATTTCCGAGAAATATACTTTATTTTACATATTAAAGGTCAATGCAAACTATTTTTTAAAAAATAGAGAAAGAGAGGCTGGTTGGCCAAGTCGGTCAAGGTGTTCGCCTCGCATGAGGAAGATCCCGGGTTCGGTCCGGAAAAATACAAACGGCCCTTACAACTAAAAATGTTCGTCGAAATATACCCGGCTAGAGGTAGTGCACGTTAAATATGATTCAAAGTTCATACGCTGCCTACAGGCTCGTCACTTGACCGTGGTTTTAATTTGCAACGCCCGTCACCAATAACTCTTGTGTTGCTCTAGTAAGACGTTAATTCAAACTAACCTAACTTAAAAAAAAAAATACTGTATAATAAAATATTATGAGCTCTAGAAAAAAAGTTAAATACAAATTCTTTCAGATAATAAAAAAGGTGAAGTCATAATTGAGAGTAGTTCGAAGCAGAAACCAAATTCGATATCAGCATTAAAAAATATTGTAGCAATATTTTGTTAGCTTCAAAAAAAATATATATATCTTAATTATATTAAAACTTCAGATTTGGTCATTTGCAGAGGATTGTTTTCGATTATCTTTTGAGCACAAAAACTCTTGACTAACGCCGTGTATATTACACTGGTGCACGTTAAATCGGCAGTGGTTCAAAGTCATAATGGCACGATGTATATAGATATTCCAATAATACAAATATAGATTTCAATCCAGATTTTTAAAAATTGTTGACTTCAAACAATGTGCTCTTGTGGAAGCAAATGCATTAGTTTTTAAATAAAATATCGTCACCTGCACTAGTTATTTGGTCAAAGTACACGTCTCACAGCCTAGTGATGCAATCCTACCACGACCCAGAACTCTCACTTCTCTACGACTGTCACCTAACGAAACACAATTCTACCCAACCCCCTTAGATAAGTCGGATGCCACCCCCTCCCCCTTTACCAGCAATCCACTGCCGCAAGGAGGGTATATGCACTTTCTCCAGGGCCGTCTTTTCTAAGAAGTGACCACGGTAGGGGTTCTATTCAAAAAACAGGGGAGAACGTGGTTCCAGATGTTGGCAGATCGGCACGTGCTAATTAACTAGGCGACACATTGGCAGGTGATAGCCAAATGTGGGGTGGCAATAATTCGCTTTCATAAAGTGGCAACTACTTTTTTCAATCTTTTTAAAAAATACAAATATTTAAATAATAAATTTAATTTCGTAATTAATTGGAAAATGAAAATTTCTTTTGTGTCCAAAATACTAATTATTTTCATAATTATTGCAGTACCTATATTTTTTTTACTGAGATTACTTCAAATTAAATTTCAATGCTAATTTGATAACAGATGGACAAAAAGTATGAAAATTGTGTATCTAATGGGAAATTCGCTGACAGATACTAGGTGAATAGACAAACGGACAAAAGTATGAAAGTTGGGTCGCATATCGCAGAAGTCATAATTTCTAACATAAAAAAAAAATTATATGTTGTAAAACCTCGATTATTACTTCAGAATGATTCATTACTTCACCTCACCCCCTTGTGTACGGCCTGCCACAATCCAAATTTCTATTCGCAATTCTTCTAAACCGTCATTGACGACGATAAGGAACAATGCATCTCGATATTTATGAGTTTATTCTAATTATGCTTTTTCTTCCTATGCTTTTTTTTCCTATGCTTTTTTTTTCGCGTTCTTTTTCTTCCTATGCTTTTTTTTCCGTGTGCTTTTTTTCGTGTGCTTTTTTTTCCTGTGCTTTTTTTTCCGTGCTTTTTTTCCTGTGCTTTTTTTTCCCGGTTACCGTCTCACAAACAAGTGGGATACATCAATTTAAAGCCTTCACCCACTTTTACAGAACGAACCGCAAGTCTCACAAACAAGTGGGATACATCAATTTAAAGCAAAAAATCAAAAAATCATTTTAGGCTACATTTCAAATTTCATTAGAAAATTTAAAATCGAAGTTTATTTAAAATTTAAATAACTAAAAATTTATTCTACTTTGAAATAACATGAAAATTCCATATTTATTCCATATTTTCACTGTTGCCAATATATACATTGCCATTATATACAATGCCATTTATATACATTAGAATAAATTTCACTAAACACAGCATCCAGCTACAATTTCAACTTCTTACAGTAAATTATTTTTATTATTTTTCTATCGCCAATATAATAAATATTCTTTATCGTCCGCATGATTATTTGCAGTTATAAATAAATACATATTTTATTATTCGTAGAACAAAAACCATAAGACTACTCCAAAATGCACTTAAAATAGGAAATGTAAATTAACAAGTAGGTTTGTAACAGAATCTGTCACTTAAACCACACAACAGTTGTGTTTAAAAGGTAAAAAGGTGCCAAACACAGCATTAATTCTATACTAAACATTTACCCGCTGAATTCGGTTAGTTTCATTTATTTTATTTCGAAATTTAAATAATTATTACTTAAATCTATTGCAAAAATTTATATTTCAAAGAATAAATATGTAATAGTTCTCGCTTTTAAATAGAATGAAAACATTGCATACCATCATACAGAATTTTGAAGTGAAATATATTTGACGTCATTTCAAACTGATCCGTGTTGCAAAAATAAATTTATTTTAATTAATTGTCTAAAAGAATTAAAGTTTCTCGCGCGATTGTTGCGATGGCAATGGTGATTTAATTCTAATAAAAATGGCTTCCTATGCTTTTTAAATGAGCATTAAATGTTGAAGTTTTTTAAATAATTGAAGTTCCTAGAATTTGAATTCTTTTCTGAAATGTTCATTGTATTCTCATTTCGATGCGCTGAATTTTTTGACGTATCTCACTTGTCCGTAGCATTTGTAGTTTGCAACGGCGATTTAAATGACCCGAAATTGAATTTCAATGCTAATCCAATGGGAAATTCATCGACAAATAGTTGATTTATGTCCGTTCGATCGTACAGACAGACGGACAAAAAGTATGAAAGTTAAGTGTCAGAGATTATACCTTTCTATTAAAAAAAGAATTTTTAAGATCGTTTTAATAGAACCGATTTTGGAAGGGGGGTACGGACAGACGGACTGACAGACGGACGGACATCGACAGCATGTCAATACCTACTTTTTTACAATTTTTTTTAATTCTTCGAATTAAAAAAGAAAATAAAAGTAGGTTAAAAAAACAATGCTGATATTAGCAGGGGTTTTGCTGAATTAGTACAACTGACTGGTTTAATTAACTGAAAATAATTTATTGTTTAAATTTAAACAGAATGTGTTTTGCGATTTTGTTTCCAAGGTTAAAATATCGTATGTGTGGAAGTGATTCTTGGTTACAACAACTGCTTTCCAAACCTTCTTTTTTTTTAAAGTAAGATATTAATCAAGATAATTGACAATATCGGATGCTCTGCTCTCCATCGTCTTCTACACCATGCACTGATTTGTTTTGACTGGAAACAGTTCTACAAGAATCAAAATAATATTACAAGAATCTATCAACGTAGCTTACTTACTTAACCGAGAATAATATCTTCAATTGATTACTATACATTTCTTGGTTATTCGTAAGATGTTAAAAAGCATTAACAAAATATGTAAAACATTGCTTGAAGAATAAACACTTTTCTCATTATTGAAATTAGCTCAAAAAGTTTCGCAAATCATGATTCATAACTCCCTTCAAACTATTTTTTCCTTTATCTTTCTTGCGATAACTGTTTTTTTAGACGATTTAACTACAGTTAAGTTTGTGTTAAAACATATAATTAACTACTAAAATAAATACAAGGGAAATATTTTTTTTCAAATAAAATTGCTAGTTTTTAACGTTTTTATTTTCATTGCCTCGGGCCTTTGAAAAGAGCAAAATCTTAAATGGTATGTTATCCATATAGAAGGTATGTTATCCATATAGAATTTTCAATACTAAAGGACTACAAGATAAGCTGATGTAGGACTTTTAACTTAAAAAGGGCATCCATTGGTAGATTTATAAGAGTATTATATCCTTAATGAAATTATATGGAAAGTTTATGCAATAAAATCTTTCATATTTTGGTTTACTACCTTAGGATATAAGAACATTTTTTATTTGGCTGAATAAGTGCATTAATAATAATATAATAATATTCACTTGTTACCGAAAATGAAAACACTCACAGCATACACATTACACAGACCCCCCCCCCCCCCCCCCCCCCTCCGTCTTACTGGCAGCATTTCAGGGAATAACGAACCATCTGCCCGAGGGTCCAGATGGTTCGGCTCCATTCGAATCGCGGAAGGTCAAGATGATGATTACAACATTATCTGGTCGTCTAGATTTGCTACGTTGGGTCTTTGCAACGGAATATTTGAACATAATTTTATTTATAAAGTTATATAGACGACTAATTGTTTGGTTTTAAAAAGTTAATGATCCCCATTCTAATTTAACAGACAATTTTTTTGCCAGTCGGTAGCATTATTGCTCTATTCATTCAACAATATTTATTAACCAGCAATTACTATTCTCCCAACTTTTAAAATGTTCATATGTCTTAAAAAAATCACCGTGCCGTAAAATCAAATTATTTGGTTATGTTAAATGTATAGGGATACAGTATGCGGTCTAATTTTTTAATAGGATATTTGACGCTTGACACTCTTTAAGACATTCTTTTCATTCTTTCCAAGGGCGTACCCAGGATCTGATTTAGAGGAGGGAAGGTAATGTTATGGGCCCCCAATTTTATTGGTTGGATGGGCCCCTTTAGGGAATTTTCCTTTGATGCACCCCCCCCCCCCCCTGTGTTTCCTAATCTCATATGGTTTACTTATTACAATTCGCAGCAAGCAATGGATTGGATTTTTTTTTGTTATGAAATTTATTTATACCACTCTCTCTCTCTCATTTATAATTATAAACGGGGTAAATAATCACTAGTTAAATCATTTTTTATTACCAATTAAACCAATGGGAATGTTTTAAGGTCATATAATGCTTTTGTTCGCATTTTTCATCAGTACTGGATTTCATTGGTTGCTTCGGTTAGTGCGATTTCATATATTCGTTGCTTCGTTTTTACTCTCAAAATGACCGATGCAGATGAACATGTTTTCGTTCCATGCAGACTTTCTTTAACATATGTTTTCAATAACCAATAGCACAACAAGAAGTTGGCATTTAAAAAAATTTATTAAGTGAAATATTCTTAGAAAACTCATAATCTTAGAAAAAACATAAGTAAGAAAAAACATAAGGCAACAAACCGTTGGAGCCCATTAGAGCGGCTGCCAATCACGACGTGAAACTACCCCATTACCTCACATTTATTTAAACTGCAATTCCTTCAAATTACATTTTTCGGAGGAGCTTTGTTTCAGCCGATTCAACTATTTCTTGTCAGAAGTCTGTAGTTTTTTTTAATAAAAAAATTGTTTTGTAATCAAAATATATTCACAAATTTGTTTTCGGAGATTCTTAAAAGAAATCTTAAGTTTTCCACATTAAAAAATGCTTGGTTAAAAAATCTAACCAAAATAATACTATAACCAAATTATTGATTTATTTTTTTCTTCTTTGCTTAGAACTATTCCAGCTTTTATCTTTCGAAGTATCTTGCCTCATATTCATACTTAGGTCGAACCTTAATCTGAAACATACCCTCGAAAAAGAAGTGAAAATTAACTCATACTGAGTTATAATCGCTCGTTTGTTTTAAGAGTGTATTATTTATTGTGCAATTAAAAAAGGCCCTATACTTTTCTTTCATTTTCGAAGACTATAAAGAAGACTTTCGAAGACTTCTTGCATCTTAATGTTGAGAAGCTAAATTTTGTCAGAAAATTTGGCTTGGTTCAAAACAAAACGCGGAAACTCTTTTATGTATATATAAGCCCCAACTCCACCCAGGGACCTATCACCGAATAGGCAATTGAAGACAGAGGGCTTCTCCTTTAAAAATGTAAAGGGGCCCTCCACATCAGCTCTTAAAATAAACCGTGCTTCAACTGCTGCTTTGCCATACTGGATAAGTAGGGTATTGAATAACAAGGGTATAGTAATTTGATATAACAATTACGTTGTCTTGTTTAATGTATGGTAAATGTAACCTTTAATTTTACGCAAGTTAGTAGCTGATTACGAGTCTCTTGGCCCATTAGTTGTCCATGTTTTAAACTGAACAATGCATGGGGGCCCCAAATTCAGGAAAGACTTCACATGCAGAAAAAGTCTTGATAGGATCTAAGGGCCCAGAAAGGCAGAGGGCTCAATTGATATTATATTGGGCCCAATTTGAAAAAAAAAGTACTTTAACCCCTTTTATACATAGAATATACATCAATTGGGGGCTTTAGTGGGCCCAATTACTAACACATGGCCAGATTTTACAAATATGTGCGCCCCGTTTTGCGTAAAGTATTGGGCCCCCAGAGGCCAACTCAAGACCAATCGCAAAAATATGGGCCTCAATTCGAACATCATTCATGGGCCCCTTTTATATCAGATTATATAAAAGGGCCTCCAGGCGCAAAGTGGGCCCCTGGCCCCAACCCACAACATCAATTTTTTTAATGCCTCTCCTTTTTCATACATTATATACAGGGGCCCCCATAAGACAGGGGGCCACTTCACCCTTTCTAGAGGGGGGCAGCTGCCCCCTCTGCCCTATGGTGGGTACGCCCATGATTCTTTCTATTATGGTTTCTAACTAGTGAACTCATCGCTATCACACTCACAAAAAATTTATTCAACTTAACAATTTTTAATTTATTCAACTTTACATTTTGAACTAGTTGTTTTTATTAGAAGTTGCAAAAAAAAGAACAATATATCTTGTAAAAAAATACTGTATAGTACTTTGTTTTATTTTTATCTCTCACTTCCTAATTAAAAAAAAACTGTTATGTGGAATACAGTTAAGAGAAATTAGTGGGCAAAAAATGCAATAAAAAATCATTTGCATCTCTCTCACGCGCCTTATTCACCCGGACCCTTTCCCTTTGATTCTCGAATTTTCTGCACATCAAACTGGTGAAAGGGGAGCAGTTTCGACCCTTCTTCGCCGATTGCCAGTAGGCAAATAGACAAATCCTTATCTTTATCAGTCAGCCATTGTATGTCTCCCGTCAGGGGTGTCTGTCAGGGTTGCCAAAACAGCTGGTTTCCTTTTTTTTCTGGTATTGGCGCGATTGAGAGATGCAATAGTTTTTATATTATAAGGAGCTTTAGTGCTGCCATCTATATGAAAAATAATAAAGTATTTTTCAACTATTAGTAATTAATATATTTATATTTATTGGTTCTCTTATAAAATACGTTTTTGAGCGTAAAATTGAAAATACAGATACTTGGCAGATGTAGATTTTTTTAAAATCAATTTTACTTCTTTTAAAGATCATTTCTCAATTTTACGCAGTTATTTTAATTATTTTTTTATTGAGGATATCAAAAATAGAATTTACAATCTTTAAAAATTGGTTGTAGTAGACGTCTAATAGATATGCATACGTAATTATAGTATGGCGTCTATTATTAATTTATGTCTAAAATTTCGATCTCAAATGGACTTTCATTAGATGTTTCTCGGACTACTCATGGAGTTTGCGGACCTCTAATGGACGTTCACCATATCACGAATTCATCCAGAAAGTCTAAAGCACGTCCGTGATGTCTAGAATATCGCTGTCAAATAGATTCCTAATGGATATCACTCGGCGGAAACTACGGATGTCTATAAGACGTCTATGGATGGTAAACTCAAATTCTAATGGATATCATGGATTTTCCGAATAACGTCTTATAGATGTCTACTGGATAATGAATGGCTATGTGGGACATGAAGAATCTAACACAACGACTGAATATATCTGAACTCCTTGACTTAGATATATAATAATAATCACATTTTGGTAAGTTGAAAAATATAACGACGTGCATATCCATTAGATATCCAGAATATCGATGTCCAATTAATAGGAGATGATACACGAATATTAGATGTCCCAAATATCTAAGTCTAAATTAGTTTACACGTAGATAGCTAATAAATATCCCAAAAATGGATTTTGTAGACAGATATGTAATAGATGTCCAATCGAAATCTCGAAAGTCCAATGGATGTTGTAGATTACTAATAGATATCCAGTAGACAATGGTGGCTGTATGGGATGTGTTTTTTATTAAATATAGTATACTTAAAATTGTTTGAATAAATTGATTATAAACTAATTTCAGATTGAATAATTGATTAATAATAATTCTAAGTATTGATAATTAAAGATGTTTATAGTTGTTTATAGATGTCAAGGTTAAACAGTACAAATCTGTGAAAATTTTATATAAAACAGTCTTTTTTATTTCAAAAATTATTACTTTGCATAATGTTTGCAATTGTTTTACATAAATTTTTGATAATAATGGCTGGTTATAGCTGCTACTGTTCATATTTAGCTAAATATGATATTTATAGTTGGTCAAAATATAAAAAACGGTCGTGATGTTAATATTAAAGTTAATAAAAGTTTTTGTAATTCTTTCAATTCCTACTTTGTTAATATTGATAATTCTATTGATGTCTACAACCCTTATAACTACAGGAAATTCCTAATTACGTACCCAAATTCTTGCTTTTTTACTAGTATAGACACTGAAGAAGTTTCCAAGTTACTATTAAACTTAAATAATAATAAAACAAGTGGTTGTGATAACATAACTCCAAAGGCCTTGAAACTTCTAACCATTAATCAGGTAAAACTTTTAACAAATATTTTTAATGGCCTTCTTATGCAGGGTGTTTTTCCAGATACCTTAAAAGTCGCAAGAGTTACACCCATTCATAAATCAGGTGACAAAAATACTTATAGTAATTATAGGCCTATTTCTGTCTTACCAACTATGTCAAAGGTTTTAGAAAACTGTATTAAAAATAGAATGCTATCTTTTCTGAGTAAATATAATATAATTTCGAAGTATCAATATGGATTTTTACCCAATAGCAATACGGAAAAATGTTTGATGGAATTTAACAGTTTTGTTTACAATAGCGTAAATACCAGTCAGCATACAGTTGCTATTTTCATTGACGTGTCAAAAGCTTTCGACACCGTTAATCATAACATCTTATGGGATAAGCTGCATTACTTAGGCTTCCGTGGTAATTTTCTGGAAATTTTTAAGTCATATTTAAATGATAGATACCAATTTATAACAATATGTGTATGTGGGAATACATAACATCTGTCTGAAGTTTTTTTTAGCAGGTTATTTAACCTCTTCAGACCCGAGCAAAATCTACACGTATAGTCTTAATCTAAACATACTTTTCATATAAATATATGCTAAAAAGTATGTTTTTCAAAATAATTTTTTCAAAAAAAAAATAATGTTTATAGTTACTTAGGACCTTAAACTCTAAAAATACACATTTTTGTACTATATATGCAAAACAAAATTCCGTATCACTTATTTGTAGTTTACATTTTATTTTAACATTGTTTTTAATGCAGAGTACCTTGAAAATTAACTACTAAAAGAACTTTTTAAAAAGATTTTTTTAAAAAAATTAAGAACTCTTATATAGTATTGGCCCTCGTTCAACTTCATTTTCTATCAAAAAAAATAATAAATAAATGACTGATACCTGCAATCAAAGGCTAAAAACTGATATTTGAATAATGTTCTATCCGACCAGCTCAATTGCTATTGCTAATTGTTAATTTCACCTTGCTAATTGTTTGTTTGAATTTTTTAAAATAATGTCCCCAAACGGCTACGTCCGGTCGCAAGAGGTTATTTTTTGCCATACATTTAAAATTTTTGTTATCTTACAAGAGTCCAGATCTCACTTCTAAAATTACTTTTTACTCTAGAAACTCTGTTTATTCCTTCATCAGACCAAATGCGCATGCTTACGTAATCTGTAAAACATAAAAAGTGGTTACAGTTACCTCTTTGGTTACAATTACTCCATTGATTTCAATGCGTAGTTTTCAAATGACAATTACTTCAAACATAGAAATAACTGCCTCCACAAACGACATCAGGGGGCTGGGGAGCACAGTCGGTTAAGCATTCGCTTAGCATGCGGAAGGTCCCAGGTTCGGTTCCGCGCATCGCCGAATAGCTGCCGATCTATAAACGGCCCGTGCAGCCAAGAATGTCCGACGAATAATACCCCGTGTAAGCGAGTGCACGTTAAATATTCTTCAAAGTCCTAACGCTGCGTACGATGTCACCCTTAACGGTTGCGTTGGGTGCCTATTCAGGTGCTGGCTCGTCACCTGATTGCGGTTCTAAAATACGACGCCCGTCGCCAATAGCCCTCGTGTAGCTCTAGTGCGACGTTAATTCAAACCAAAAGCAAACGCCACATACAAAACACCATCAACCCAACCAGACACCATCCCAATCATTAATCAATCCATCAGCAAAACATCCCTAAGTCATCCCCCTTTCATCTCAAGGGGGACTTTGTCGCTCTTCTTTGATCTCCATCACTCCGATAATTCCTTACGCGAAAAGACGTCCAGCAGCCAGTCGACTTAAGTCGTCCCGCGGGAGCTTTTCGTATGACGTCCGAGAGATTATAGGCGGCCTTGGCTTGTCCTAGGACGCTTTGTGACGAAATTGTGACTAGAGACCCGCCGTAGTTAAGCTTATGAGACGTCTTTAGACGTCGGGGTAAATTATGGGTGGTTTGTTGGACATGGGATGTATTTAGAGGCCATATTTTCAGTTTGAAGATAATGAACTATATTTTGTGTATGTATAACCATTTAAGATTCGAGCCAAATCCTACACGTATCTTCTTAGTCTAAACATACTTTTCACACAAATATATGCTAAAAAGTATGTTTTTCAAAGAATTTTTAAAAAAAAAATTATGTTTATTGTTACTTAAGGACACGCGCTTTAAGTACTAAAAATACACATTCTTGTGCTATTAATGCAACAAAAAATACATTATCACTTATTTGTAGTTAATAGATTATTTAAACATTGTTTTTAATGCAAAATACCTTTAAAATTAACTACCAAAAGAAATTTCTGAAAAGTTTGAAAAATTACAATAATTTTTAAGAACTCTAATGTCGTATTGACCCTCGTTTATCTTCATTTTTTGTATCGAAATAAGTGACTGATGCATATAATCAAAGGAGGAAAACTTATATTCGGATCTCCTTCTATCGGACCTGGTCAATTTCGAAACTAATTAACGTGTTAATTGTTTTTCGGGAGTTTTAAAAAAATGTTTCCAAAAGGGGATGCCAGTTCGCACGAGGATAAAGATTGATTTTTGTGGATAAGTCATGCTGGAACTTCATATACGTCATTTCTAATTATCAGTTGTTGATCATGTGAAAAGTAACTTTTTCCCGCAGTAAATTGCGTTAATTTCTTTTAGTTAATGTTATTCATAATTTAATATGAATAAAGATATCTTTTTTCCATGTTTCTTAAATAATTTCTTTTTCAAACAAAACATATTATTAGGATACTTTGTGAATAAAATTTTGACTATAGACCTGCCGTTTCTATGCTTATGATCCGTCTTTAAACATTGCGTATTATTAAATTATGGGTTATTTGTTTTACATTATACGATCTATTAAGCTCCTTTGTTTTCAGCGATTATTGTTTATAAACTGTTTGTTTGGGATTAGTCGCTGCAAAAGTAATTTCATTCGACGTTCGAGGGATCACAGATGGCCTTAGCTTGTCAATGGACGATTTGAAAAACTATTTATAAGCTTATGAATCGTCTTTAGACATCAAAGGGGATTTTTTGAATGGACATACAATGTATTTAAGGTTCCTAGTATATGATTTACACCTGGCAATTTCAAAAGAGTTTTTCATTTGACAATTCTATTGAAAATGGTTCATATTTACCCAAATTGTTACTGAAATATATTTAATTCCATGCGTTTTAAATTTAGTTGGAGGAAATACTTTTGCGTCAATTTTATAATATTTAATTAATAAATAATTATACTTTTGAAAACTTTAAATCTATGTTATTGGGGATAACAACGACATTAAAAATTTGCATTGTAATTAAAAAAATTCAATATGGTAGGCGTTTGATTTCAAGACTCCACTTAAACACTTTGAATATGTTATCTTAAGTAAGCAGGTAAAAAAATATATTAACTTTATATAATTATAAATGATTTTTTAATATGGTAATTGTAGGACAATTAAATAAGGTGAACGATATAAAATTAGATAGTATGTTTTAACAAAGAAACTTCACACTGGAATTATTTACACGAAAAATGCGTGAGGTACCAAATATATGGTAATACACGAACTGTAGTTTATTGTTGTAACCTAATGAAATTTTAACACCAGACAAATAATTTGACAGAAAATATGTTCATAATTAGATTTGATTAATCAAGAGCTAGCGATTGAAAAATAGTTATAAACTGCAATGTAATATTAGATCAAGTACATAAAATCGATAACAACAATTTGTAATTTGTCTTTCATGCATTAAATCTTGTCGACATTCAGTTAAAAATATTTTTTAAAGTATACAAATGTCGCATTTTATTAACACTGGAAATTTATCTAGAGTTCTGAAAACTCTTCACAATGATTTTTTTTAATATTGATATTGAAATCCTTATTTTAATATGCAAATTGAAACTGTCTTAAAGCAAACACCAAAAACTATTATAAATGAACTCCAGACTAGTATAAATAATAAAAAATATTTAACTGAAACAGACAGTTTCCTAAGTTTAATAACCATCAACCCCAGGCAGTTAAGTTCAGGAAACTAATGCAAGCTCAAACGATAAAAAAAGAACGATTTTTACTTCTGAAAAGATTTCGTCACACCTTATCTCTCTACTTTGGAGCCCTTGAATGGTTCTTTTATATTTTAGGCAAAAAAATACCATACTTTTTCCAACTTTTGGGGAAATACAAAGTTAAAAAGGGGTGACAAAAAATAATGGATTAAGTTTGCGAAAAAAGAAATGGGTGGAAAAAAAGCAGCGGAAAAAGAAGGAGAAAATGGCACATTTAGACAATTTGGCAGCTGGATGGGTGAGAGACAAATATAGGAATTTCATCCTTGGTGACAGTCTATAAATACAGAAGTAAAAGAAGTTTCAACTGGAAAAAAAATATTTTTTCTGCAGTTTTTTGGAAAAGAAGGTAGAGGTCTGAGAAAGTAGGTTGGCTGTTTTGGAAAAACACCGATAAGGAAAAAATGCAGTTGAGAATGATATAAAATACATGATTATTTTTTTTAATGGAATGTCAAGTTAGTGGATTATAATTGCTTTAGGTGTTCTTGGAAATGGAAATAGCTATAAGAATAAAAACTGACTTCAAGTTGACAGTTGTAAAAAGGAAATCATAAAGAATATTAAACCTTTTGAAAACGTGACGATTATTTTTAATAGGTTTGTTCCAGGTGACGTAGTTACTTCCTGTATTCATTCCTGTATTTCCTCCGATTGGTTTTCGCATTGATGCTATGTTACCCCATATCATTGACTGACTGCTGAGGCTCATAAAGAATTTATTTTCATACAACATTTCTGTTGCCACTCAAGAACTTAAACGTATCCTTCATAATTTAGAAAATATGTTCAAAAAACAGAAAATAGAAAGACGAAATTGTATTACCAAATTTATGCTGCAATTATAAAAATGAATTTGTGATAGAATCGATCAGATCTATTTTTATTTTTATAAAGAAAATTAGAGAATATTATCCCCTAGAAAATACCATAGCATATAGTTTTTAAAGAATAAGGCTTTGAAAAAAGCAACCCGTCACCAAAATTTACACAAAACCACGGTAGACAACAGTTTTCTGTATCGTAGATTTATAGAAAATATTCCTTCTAAAGCACTTTGAAGTAATTTTCTAAAGTATTAAACATGAAGATGATATTTGTAGAGGTTTGAAACAACTTTGAACAATCAATACAAATATTTATTTTCGTTTTTTAATTTTATTCAAGAAAATAATCAAAGTAAAGAGAATATTACTAGGATTCAGAATTTAAATATTTACTTTTATTCAACTGGTAGTTTAATACACGCATAAACTAAGGCAAATAATTTTTAAACGTAATATTCTTAACATAATTTTATTCTGTTTTACAATTACATTCGTTAAAAATTAACTTTACCTCCAATTACAAGACTCCAATTTACCAGCAAAATTCTTAATGATTCGACATCATAAGAATTCCTAAACCCAACCGCATTTTATTTACCAAAAAAAGATAATTCTGCCCGCAAGAAAAGTACAGAATCGTTTATAACCTGTCACTTGATACCATAACTAATTTTACCTTCAAGATAATAAATAAAAACTCATTTTATACGTCGGAGATATACCTCTGTAAACTAATGAAAAACCTCTCCAAGAGTGACATTTTATCCGATTTCTTCGTAATTTTATTTTGTAGCATCTATTCTGTTCCAGGAGGAAAAAATGGCGTCTTCCTTCCTTATAAAATTTGCGGAGTTATTTTTCGGATAGTTAATTAACGAGAGAGCGATATTGTGTGGAATATCGGAGGTTGAGTTTCGTAATATCGACAGTTTTAGGCTGGCGTGTGAAGCTGGGTATTTAATGAGTGTTTTGTCATGAGGGAATTTGAATTTTGAGTTTATTAAAGGAAAATTACAAGGGATGGATAGGAAATGTTTTTTGGCTATGTTTCTAAACATATTTGTAAATCAAAGTCTCTTTGTTTATGCTCAAGAATAGCTTATTTTCTAAACACTAAATGATCCTAATAAACAATAGCTTCTGTTACTCATTATTAAATTATTAATAACGGATTAACATATCCCACAAATTTTGACTTTGGAGGTTCGCAATATCTTTAAACTGGCAAACATGCTAAACAGTCTAAAATAAATCAAATTGTAGCTGTATGTAATAAAATTTGTCACTTAAATGTTGTTTATTTGTTTTCATGATCAGCTTAATTTAAGAAGACTAGTTTCTTCCTTCAAACACAATATGCATATGTTGGTTCGCAATCAGTTTCAATTGGCCCCACGTGTAGAGTCTAATAGGTTTAATAAGATTAGTAAAATTTCTTTAAATATTATAGAAATTTAAAAAAAAAAATACTTATTGTATCTCCTTTGATGCTCCTATTCGACAGCCAAGTGAGTTACCTAGTAAAACTCTAGAAAATTATTATTTTTTTAAAAATGTATAATCTTATCATAATATCTAAGAGGATTTAAATTGACAATTTAGTTAGAATTAAAAGTTTAGTATTTCACTATTACCAAATCGCAGTAAGTTAAAAATACCTTCATACATTCTAAGTTTATTTTTTATCCTTATTAAATTCGCAATATTATGGAAATAGCACTGCATAAAAATTTTATTATAGGTTCCTAGCCTTCGTAATCCCTAAACCTTTAATGGGCTTAAAATTTTTGTTATGATTTTAGAAATATAACTTAATTCTACATTTATTTTAAATTTAAGTTGCATAGCTGTAACATAAGAGACCGCGTTTGTAATTTTTACAACACTCTCTTTAATTAAGATAAGACAATTTATTTCAAAATCTTTTCAAATCTCTAATGGTGCATAATGAAACATTTTCCTCATGAGAAAACTGCATCTGTAAAACATAAAATTTTACTATTTTTATCAACAATATGTCTAATTAAGTTGTTTGAATAAAAATTTAAATTGTGCGTACAGTTATGCTATAAATTTGATGTGTTAAGAATCTAACAATATATTTAACTAACCTCTTCACTATAGAGGTACACGTACGTGAATCTTTGCAGTACACTTTGCAACTTCATTTTACTATTTTTCTCTATGTCTATTGTAAACAATATTGTTCTAGCTTTCCAAAAACGACGATACAGAGGCAGCCGATTTATTAACCCTCTAATGCGTGATTTTTTTCACCCCGAAAATATATATATATATATATATATATATATATATATATATATGTATCTTTAATACTCATACATTATGGGAAAATACTAAAAAAAATTGAACTGCATTAGAATTTAAATAATTTCAATTTTTCATTTTTTTTTCCATATGGCAAAAACCAACTACAAAATTCCAATTTTGATAATAATGACTAAAAAATTACTGAATATGTATTTGAAAAAACCCTCTTCAACTATAATTAATTTTTCAAACAATTTATTTGTATTTAGCTCTAATATTATTTATACTTTGAATACTGCCAAAACTTTATTTCACAGCAGTTAATAACCCCCCTCTTTAATTTTGAATACACTTTTACTACTGTCATCTATGAGGACTATTTGTAACTAAAACTTGGGAATGGAATGTAATATGGAAATGTAATAGTAAAAATGAAATGTAATAGATTAAACAAACAGAAATTTGACGAGAGGGAGCTCTATTTTAATAGAATAAAGTGGAATATGTTACTTGTTGCCAAATGGCAACATTGTGCATTTGAGGGTTAATTAAAAATAAGGACGTATCAAGAGGATCAAGCATATTTCGAGGATTTTGCAGAAAAAAAGCTATTTCAGTATTGAATTTATAAGATATTTTGGATTTAAACAAAAGCAATATTGGACTATTAATAAAAAAAACTGACATATTTTGTTAGTTTATTCATCGCACACATTAATTGAGTACTTTCCTTTCTCAAATACTCTAATTCCACCAAATTGACTTGCTCCCCAGCAAATGTTAAGTGTCATTTTTTTTCCTAAATTACTTGCGAAGCTAACTTTTAAACAGATAATTGTTTGAAAAATATGTAAAAATAAAGAACATATGTATTGAATTTCTTTTGGGTATGACGGCTAAACACACTACATTCGATTTCGTTCTCAGTAACTTCAACAACCATAGAGAGCTTAGATTCATTGTAATCAGAACGCCAGAATTAGTAAAGAGAGTCTCCTAGATGGTGCCACAAAAAAGGCTCTCCAGTTCTTGGGAATATGCCCAGTCTGCAAAAAAGTCTTAGCCGATGTAATGAAGTGGCTTTCTCGTAAAATAATATTTTTCGTAATTTCTGACTTTCATAATTGAACTATAGTGAATTGAAGAATGTCTAGAATTCGTGGTTGCCTTGGCGACAGATTGGTCAGAATTTGCTGAAAATGAGACTGTTTAACATCGTTTGTGCTAGTTATTACAGAATGCTACCGTTTTGACTTCACTCTCAGAAATGAATATTCAAAAACGACGAAATTTTCCTTAATTTTGACGATGCCGTTTACCGGCAAATGATCCGAGTTTTTCTTTCCATAAAGTGAGGAAATTTGATTCGTCATTTTTATGAGGATTCGAATTTCGTCTAATCTAAAGAAATATTTAGTCATTTTTGAGCATTAGAGTACAACAATGAGATTCAGTTTCCTCAAAATCAAGATACAGAATCGTCAAATCACGATCGTAAAAGTGAGGATTCGCGTTTACTCAAAAGTCACGTGATAGTTTGACGAAACAATCCTCAAAATTAACGAAATGAGACTTGGGGATTCATGAATTGTCAAAAATGAAAGTGTTATTTCTGAGCAGTTCTCCAAACACAAAATAGTACAACGCTGATAAAGCAGCCCCATTGAGAAAATAAAAATTATTTCATCAATCAATTTTTGTCTTGTAGGTTTCCTCCCCGCATTAGACGAATCTTCTCGAGGTAACTATGGCCTAATGGACCAGGTCGCGGCTCTGCACTGGATTCAAGAGAACATCCCAGGTTTCGGTGGAAATCCTAAAAACGTCACTGTGTTCGGACACGGGCATGGAGCTGCATGTGTTAACCTACTGATGTTGTCCCCACTTGCCAGAGGTAAAAAAAAAACTCAGTATATAAAGGCTTTGATTTAACCCTGGTAAAAAGCCTTTAAAATATATTTTGAGTTTCTACTTATATTATATGATTTTGCTAAGAAAACGTCATTTTTTTTTAAGATTTAAGTTCTATTAGTGAACATTATTAAAATACGCCATGACAGTAAACTATATTTCGCTCAAAATAGTCAATATCATGGTTTCCCAAGCGGTGGTACTCATACCACTGGTGGAACGCTGGAAAATTTCAGGTGGTACACGTTAGTCATGTGAGCAGCATGGAGTTTCCTTGATCTTACAGAAGATATATAATTCCATGTAAGATTATTTTAATGAGAAATCTTTAATTAACTTCTGGGTCAGATGTAAAACGGAGTATCCTTTGACCATTTAATATAGTCAAATTATTTATGTATTGAAATTATTTTTTAAATATTTGTAATCAATTATTATTTCGATTATAACATAAAAGTACTACTCATGCTTCTGCTAATCAAAAGTCTGCAAGGACAATTCATTTATGTTTAACAAAAATAAGAATGAATAGCAGATCCTAACCAGGCACCACTGTTGATTATAAAATTTTAAATTGATATGTTAACCTTAATAAAAAAAAGATATCTAAATTCAAAATGCTATTATTGAAATTTTAAACTATTTTCAATGGAAAACTTTTAACAGTAAAACAAATCTAGCTAAAGACTACAATACACTATGGGCAGCATCTGCTATTCTAATAAATGGAAAAGTTGTTTTCTTTCAATCTCCAATGAAGTTTAAATGTATAAAATTTCTAATAAAGCTATTTTTTCATGCAGGCCTGTTCCAGCGAGCCATCTTGCAAAGTGGCTCAGCACTGAGTCCCTGGGCCATCGCTCGTGACGCCCTAACTTACACTCGCCAGGTGGCAGCACACTGCAAATGTCCCACCAAAGACAGCACCGCCATGGTGGCATGTTTAGGAAAAAGGCCTGTCCAGGACATTCTAAACACACCCCTAAGGGTCCCGGACCACCTTACAGCATTTGGTCCTACTATAGATGGCGTGGTCATACCCGGAGAGCCAGCGATGCTCATGGAAAAGAATAATGATCTATTTTCCCAATATGATTTGTTGCTTGGGGTCAGCAGAATCGAGTACTATTTTAGGTCAGTGTGGAATTTTTATCTGTCAATTTGAATTTTCTTTCAAGTAATATCTTTTATTTATGAAGAAATCAGTTTGGTGAAAACCAAATATGCATAAGCCCGATGGATTGACCTAGTGTTAAAAAAAAGTATGCATGTTGTTATAAATAAAGTTAGCAGATATACAGAAAATAATTTACAGTTGAGAACACTTATAATTCGTACCATTTCAACTTGAATTTTATAGACGGAAACTGTCTGAAAATAAATAACCGAGATTAAGAGAGCCGCATTGTATTTTTGACCCAGCCTTGACGTAAGTCCAATATTGTTCTAGCACCAAGGATGCACTACTAATAATTTAAGGAGAATGAACAATGTACGCCTTTTCTTGTTTTAATTTTACGTTGACACTTTTATTCAGTGAGGTGATTATCATAACTATAAAAATTCTTTTAGATCATTTTCCTTTTTTCATCTCCGGTGGTTGGCATTAAAATTTACCAAGCAAGAAAAAAGCTTTCTTCTTAACCTTATCTTACTAAATAAAACATAAGACAAATGAAAACCACTGTCCATCACAATTTATCAAGGACAAATTAAGCTATACAAAAAACAAACTTAAGGAACTTAAAGTTAATATTTTTGGTCAAAAATGAATGTATTAATGGTATTCCCAACACCATATTTAATATTTTAATACGGAAACAATGCATTTTACCATTTTTTTTCTATCCAGGTTCTCAAGCCAAGAGGATCGCATGGGCATCGACGTCTCCAGACGCGATCGCCTCCTACGAACCCTAGTCCGCAACCTCTTCACCTACCACCTGCAAGAGATATTCCTCACCGTGGTCAACGAGTACACAGACTGGAGCAAGCCAGACCAACACCCTATCAATGTCCTAGACTCGACTGCGGATGCCATGGGCGATGCTTTAATTGTTGCACCTCTCATCAGAACCGGGACATACCACTCAAAAGCTCAGAAGAAGACAGATCCTAAAGGGACATACCTGTATGTCTTCATGTACCAGACTGAGGAGAGCTTTTATGGTCAAAGGATGGGTTGTATACATGGCGAGGACGTACCGTATGTCTTCGGGGCGCCCATGGTCAACTCGCTGGCGCATTTTCACAGGAACTTCAGCAGGATGGAAAGCTCGCTGTCTGAAGCTGTCATGACTTACTGGACCAACTTCGTGAAGTTTGGGTAAGTAGCAGTTTGAAACAATCTTACTGCAACTAATGTGTATTTTCACAGGAACTTCAGCAGAACAGAAAGATCGTTGTGAGAAGTTGTCCGGACTTATTGGACCAATATCGAGACATTTTGGTAAATAGTTATTTTAAAAAGTGTTTTTGCAAGAATGCAAGCTAATGTGTGCCACACACTCGAAGGGCGTGACCCCAGATTCGTGGAAGAGCCACATGATCATATAAATGGTTAATGAACTATAAATAAAGGTGAATTAAATAGAGGAACAACTAAGATTTTTTTAATTTATGAAGCTACATTTGTGCTGAAGCTACATTAGTCAGTAACAAAGCATGAAGAGTCTTACCATAATAATATAGAATTCCACGCAGATAAAAAGATCTGTAGGCCTCTTCCTCCGTGGAGACCATCAGGGTTCTTCAGTGCCGTAGCAAGAGAAGCGGTCTATTTCACGGTTTCTAGTTTACTGGTTATAATATACACTGTTAAAAAAATCACAGTAAAATTACGGGCTTGGGACGGCAACAAAGTTTCCAACCACGCACCGTTAAAATACACTCACGCCCATAATTTCCTACAGCCCGTAATTTAACGAGGCAAAGAAATACAGTATCAATTGTGAAATTACGGTCCTTGAACGTAACATTACAGTCCGCCTAATTACTATTTAAGCGTAATTAAACGACTATGGACCGTAAATTGAAAAGCTTAATAACGGTATCAAGCGTATAACTACGCCCTGTAAGGATACGCTTTACCTGATTACGGTCGAACCCTAAATTGATAGTTTGTGATATTTTTAACCGTTTTCTGATGGTGTTGGTAAATTAATTGGCATTGTGTTTGTAGCATAACAAAATAGAAACACAAAAAAGCAATTTCAACAAACATTTAATTTTATCCATTAAAATTACAAGTAAAACAATTTTCAATAATAGCATATTAACTCAAAAACATAGTAAATAAATTCACAGGAAGAACACAGGGGAAAAACCCTTCAAAGCATAGGAATCTGTCTACGCCAGGCCTCTTTGGCAGCAATAGCAAATCATTGCCTAACCTGATGTAAGGAAACCTGTTTCTTATTTGGTTCTTTTCTCCAAGCAACCCAATACACGCGAGACACAAGTCCCATGTTTGTACCAAAGAGAAACATGCCTCCACAGAGATTTCATGCCTCCAAGCAGACCCAATTACAAGAAGATTCCTAATCAATCAAGGTATTCTTTCCCTGGACTCTTCACACATTAAAGTATAAAATAACTTAAAGTAAAAAAAAAAAAACATCTTGCACTCACAAAAGGGAATAGCATGGAAATAAATTTATAGAACGAAAAAAATTCACACACATTTATAAAATATTATTTTAATCAGTTAAACAAATATTTGAACCATAAATGTAATTAATAAAAATTGATGAAATTATAGAACTAAAATTCTTACTAACTGAACTTAAAGCATACCCTGTAAATTATTTATTAATTTTAGTAGCATTCACAAAGATAGAAACATGTTTTGTTTTTCAATTGTTATAATTTTGAAGTCTTTTTTTTTTAATTATAAACTCGAGTGAATTTAACAGAGGAAATTCAACGCTTTTGTGTAAAACAACAGAATGTCAAATGGAATGATGAGAATGAGAATTTAAAATAGTAAATCAATACATGTAGATTTGTGTAATGACACAATATATAATAAGCTTTAGAAAATAATTTTTGTAGGAAAAGCAAAAATAAATAAATTGAGTTAGCATCAGGATTCTACAAATTTACATACCAAAATCACCATTACATAAATCTGTCCATGTGATAAAATTCAATAGTTTTTCAAATAAAAATCCTTTTGCAACAAACAAACTGGACTTCTCTTGCTATTAGGTGCTTTAGAACCTTTTTCATGGTTATTTCCACAGAAAGCTCTATAAATTAACAAATGAAAAATAAATATAAATATCCATTATAAAAAATATCACAAGCAAAAAAAAAAAAAAATCTGACACTTATACAGGTTGAATTTTTGAAAATGTGAATGCAAATTCACAAATTTGGGTATGCATTAATTTTACAGTGGCTATGTAGAGTTTATTAAACCTTCTAACTATCAAAATAAAGGACAAAATTATAATTTGGTTCTTTGTTCCATATTTAAAATGCTGAAAATAAGATTATTCTCATTTATAATGTAATTTTTTTTACTTTTTTTTAACAAATGGTATTGTTAATTATAAATATTTACGAGTCACCCAGCTCGCAAAATTTTCATGTAAGAGTTAATTTATATATTTTCATTATTATCATCTGAATATTAGTTATATTTGATAAAGCAAATTCTATAATAAATGGCAGTACTACATCAAATTTACTAAAACTACTATTTATAAATTAAAATAACCATGGGAATTAGATTTTGTTCATGATTTATTATTATATATAAATTATAAACAATAACTAAACAAATCATTAAGCTTTTTTCAATTTTTGAGCTGAGCTTTTTATTATTCTATAAGACCTACAGTCAATCTCATATAATCTATTTTAAAATTTGATAAAAGAGAATATGTCGTAAATGATGAGATAATAAGTTTAAAATTAATTCATTCAGATGAAACAAATAAAAAAATGTATATGCGAAAAATATTTATGTATTTATCGCATAAGAAAAAATGTACAACATACACACAGTAAATCTTTTTCAAAACAACAAAAGAGTGCGAAAGAAAAAAATTCAAAAATCCTAAAACATTATGTACAATTACATCAACAACTATTATAAAAACTTACTTTACTTAATACAAGGCCTATTCTTTGTCGCTGAGCCGAGCCATTTGATGCTGTGCCTCCCAGGTAGCATTACAGCCATAAGTTGGTAGATGCCCCGCCTGGGCGTCATGAGTCGGATGTTGTGACAGTGCATTGCAGGGTCAGCATCCAACCTAACAAAGCCGCAGAGCGGGCAAGTCTCATCAGCAGCCAGTCCAAGTCGATGGAGGTAGATCCCCAAGAAGTCCCTGTAACAGTAAAAACTGTATTGCCATATGTTAAAAAACAGCAAACTTAAAGGAAAGCCAAGAACATTTTGATTATTGATTAACATTTTCACTTTTACACTTAAAAGTTTTGAAACAAAACTAAGGCAAATTATTTTTCGTAATACAGTCGAACCTCGGTAACACAAACTCGCTTAACACGAAATTTTGCTAACATGAACTGAAAGCATTTTCCTAGACCAAAAAGCTTTATGTTTAAAAAATCTCTTAAATTGCTTTGGTCGAAATCCTACATTACCCGAAGGAAAAAATTCAGAACTTGCCTTTTTCCCCCCCCTTAGTTTCGAATCGCAAATGGAACAAAATATTATAAAAATGGCAACGAACATTCCAAAAACAAATTTTTTTCTATTTCTGTAAAATCACAAGATCTTCCAAGATTCATCAGCATATGTCGGATGATCCAATACATCGAGAATAGAGTAGGTGCTTCTCCACAGAAGTCAAAGGTAAAGAAAATATGAAATTAGAATTGGTTCTCTTTTTAACTTATTGATTTTCATTCAAAATGAATCGAAAGCATTAGTATATTTTTGTATAAACAAAACATTTTTAATGATATTGACGACAACTGTTTACAGAAAAGGGAAAATTATGTCTAAATATGGTATTAAAAAAAACATTTGAGCGATTTAAAAAACTGGAAAAAAAATTGAAGCGGCTTATGCAGTTAACCAATTTAAACCTGCAAGAAAAAGAATTTTTATAATATTTCTACAGTACAGTAATAGTGGCCCAGAGGTAGTGCTTTAGATTACCATACCACTAGTACTGGGTTCAAGACCTGGATTGGGCTAGGTCGACTCATTCTTTCATCCCTCAAGTGCTTGTTAACTAAACACCACTGGGGGCTCCACATGAGGTTGACCACCTTCCCAAACATATGCCTAGCACCCCAGAGCCCTTGGTCAAGTAAGCTGAAATGGACACTGCGGGCCTTGGCTCACTAACTGGCTGTTGCACGGAGGAGTTTAACCCTCGAATGCATGAATTTTTTTTGCCCCCCAAAAATATATATGTACCTTTAATAATCATACATTATGGGAAAAATACTAAAAAAAATTTAACTGCATTAGAATTCAAATAATTTCAATTTTTTAAAAAATTTCTATCTGATAAAAACCAACTACAAAATTCAAATTTTGATAATAATGACTAGAAAACTACTAAATATAGATCAAAATAACCCTCTTTAACTATGATTAATTTTTCAAAACAATTTATTTGTATTTAGTATTAATATTATTATACTTTGAATGCTGCCAAAAACGTAATTTCACAACAGTTAATAACGTCACTTTTTAATTCTGAATACACTTTTACTACTGTCACCTATGAGGGTTATTACTAAAACTTCAAAATGGAATGTAATAGATGAAAAAACACAAATTTGTTGAGAGGGAGTTCTACTTTAATAGAATAGAGTGGATTTTTTAACTTGTTACCAAACGGTAACAGTATGCATTAGAGGGTTAATTTAGCTATGTACTACTCAAATGAACTAGTTCATTAATATAGTTATATTAATTGAATTACTTAGCGAGGCATCTTATAGATGAGCAGGGGCAAACTTTTAACTTCCTGGTCTCTTGGTGAAGGCTTTCCTTTAGCAGGTGACTAAGAAACAACAAAAACAGTTTTAAATATATAAATTTGTTAACAACAACTGTTTTATGCTTGTTGACATTTTTTTAAAAATAGCTCCAAATAATCACAACTGTTAATATAAGGAAATTAGGATGACAATAAATTTGATGAAGATTTATAATTAGAGGTAATTTAAAATAAATGTTAAGTAAACCGCAAAATCAGCTTTGACTTGCCATCGCCAGGAATTGTGTTCGTCTGTTGCAATTAAAAATAATCTAAATTAAAGGGAAATTTAATTTGTTTGTGCTTCCAATTAATAAAGGGTCATTAACCTGCTTTGCATTAAAAAAAATTCTAACAGCACTCAGGCTCTTTGTTAAGTATATAATTAAAATATATTTTAGTATAGTATCTTGGTAATGGGACTATCATGATTCATTTTACAATAAGAATTTTTCTTTTCGATTGCTGAAATAATAATTTTTTCAAAAAATTTCAATGAAAAGTAAATAATTCAAGCATTAAAGTTACCTCACGTATTGAAATCCGATCTGCCCGTAAATAAAACTTTATTCTTAAAATAACTTTCTTTGCCCTGCAGACATTCGCAATTAAAAATGACATTGAATTTTGTCAAAACAATATTTTTTTAATATCGTCTGAATCTCCAGTTTTAACATTGAATTGACAATTGCTTTTGCATTCAATGAATAGCATATAATGCAGTTGTTATGAAACCAGTTGTTTACGTAAATATTTGCGTTAAGCCTTCTCCAACAACTACTAAAATCTACATTCCAATAAGTCAGAAATAAATAAGATTATCGATGCTCTTTTAGCGACCGTTGAATTTTAGAACACAAATCATAATACTGAAATAAAAATCATTTAAAGATATTAAAAACTTAGAACGAAGTATACATTAAATTCTAGGTGATTCGAATATGTAAAAATTCTATAATGCTTTCATTTTGGTTTGGATAGTGGCTAGTTTGGTAATTATTTCCGACTGCTAAATATACAAGGCAAAAAGTAGCAATTTGTTTTGATTTAAAATGATAATACATTCAACTAAAGAAACAATAACATTTTACTTACTTTTAATTAGATTCCCGCTAGAACCATGCTGCTTCGTCTTCCAGTGTTTTGGTTTGTTTTTACCGGGTTGAAAAACATCACGGTTGCAGTTTAGGTGTGACGTCATTCCGAAAATGAAGGGATTTTCCCTTGGCCGATGTAAATTTACGGCGTGGTGCAGTAATTTTGCTAAGAGATGGGCTGAAACTGTAAAAATACGGGGGTCGCCCTTATTTTCTAACAGTTTAAGGGATATAGCCGTTTTTTTAGTGGGTCAGACCGTATTCCATCAAATACGGCCAATGCCCGTAAAAATTGAAGGGCAAATGACCGTAAATTTACAGTTTTTTTTTACAGTGTAGATAATAGAGTTACCTACGTCACGTAAGAGTTGGGTAGGCACAAAGAGATATCGCATTATCTCACAGCGCAATGCAAATATTTTGAAATGTGTTTCTCAAAGTATATGATAGATGTGTTTGACTATAACTCGATTGATTGATATTAAAAAGAGAAAAGTAAAATTGGAAGATTTGAATATCAAAGTTTCATATCCTTTAATGATGGGTGATATAGAGCTTAACCCACTCCTTGTCTATTCTCAAGATTTCCTAATCGAAGTAGTGTTAAAGAAACGATAAATAATTTCGCCTTCAGTTATTGAAATGTCATGTTGAGGAATACGATATCTTTTAACCTGTATTTAACTATTCAAATGTTTTACTCATCTACATGCGCATCGCATTATTTTCGATGTATTCAACAATATTTTTGCTACCTTCAAAAGATCAAGAAAAAACTAAATTAATTTGCAATTTCTGATTTGAATTGATTTCTTTGAAAAACATTTTATTATCCGAAACCAATCTGGATCTAACATTAATATTAATTTATTTTTAGCAGTGTGAATTTCATTATTCATGATCTAACATTAAAAATTTGCAACCTAAATAATAAAGTCAAGAGTAAAAAGTACATTTAAAAGTTATCAAAAAACTAATTCAATAAAAAATAATAGTTACGATTTTTTATCAACACATACTTAAATATTGCATTTATCAGTTATTATTTTAATGTTTTCTCCCAGAACCAGAAAATTAGTTCTCATTTCATCCCATACATTTAGATAATCACATTCACAAGTTAAATAAGTAGCTGCAATTTATTTAAATTATCAAAAAATTCCTCGAAAGAATTTTACTTTTGTAACACAAATTACACTGACTTATCTGCAATTGTATTTTTCTATCGGAGAAATGAGAAAAAAAAAGCACATTTAAACTTTGGAAAAAAATGTGTTATCTACTAAGGCTAATTACAGCTGTTCTTCAGTAGCAAAAGAATGTAACTTGGGCCATTTTGGGCTTTTAGTAAAGCATGTTAGAGATAGTTTTATTCAAAAAAAATTTAATGAGATTCATTAAACTGAAATTGTATCTGTCAGTGACACTCCTTAAGACCATTAAAACATTTCAAACTTGTTTCTGAACTCTGAATGCTTTTTGCTTTGCTATTAATTTTCTTTTTGTTGAATAAAAGATGAGTATTTTTTAAACATTTGTATTTTTGCATTTAATAGTAGAATAAGAGATTGGAAATGTATTTTGCAGAATGTCTTCAATGTGGTTTAGAAAGTATAAATTGTAGTTATTGAGATTTTTTGTTTTAGTTTCAATGATTGAAAAAACGTTGATTTGAAAAAAAAGTTTTTTCATATAAAAAAATCTTATCCTTCAAACTTTATTATTTTTTCATATATGTTTATTGAATGTTAGTTCTTTGTCAAAATAGTTTAATTTGAATCAAAACTATTAAAATGCAAGATTTAATTTTTTGGGTACCGCGCGCGTCCCCTTAATATAACAAAACATTAAACAATATTTAACAGACAAAATATGTAAAAACAAACAGCACACATCAATTTGTCTTTTCTAAACTAAATTTAAACGAAATATGCTTCCCACTACAAAGAACAAAAAAGTCTGATAGAAAGGATTTTCACAAAAATTGAAAACAACTCCGGAGCAGAACAAGGGACATGTTTTATATATCAGAGAATGACAGGTAGCTGTGCTCATGCATGAAATAGGCTGCATGGAAATCAGGAAGTTATAAAACTCGTTCACTCATCTTTAGGATGGGATAAATCTTGCATGAGGTATGAGGGAAAATGTTTTGCGAAAGCTTCTTATGCTTGTTTTTGTCCAAAGTTGGTAAGGATATTGCTTTTTACGAAGGGTTGGCTTTGTTCTGAGACAAATTGTTGATGCCTAGGGCAATTTTAAACGGACGTGTATTACAATATGCATATATGAATGTACATTTCGCATAATATGCACCATTCATGAATGTATGCATGAATGGTGCATATTATGTGAAATGTTTTAATGAGCTATATGGCAGCATGAAAGTTATTCTTTTTATTTACTTCTTAAAAAAGACCGATCTTAAGATTGTATCATGGTAAATGTTATTAATGAATAATTCAAAGATAACCAGATATGTAGAAATTTATACGAAATTTGAAAAGATAAAATAAAGTTAAGATAAGTATTAAGATAGGTTTCCATACACATAAATTTATTGACATGAAATTTTATAATTAAATATTATATTTTTGGAGCATTAATTTATACATTCAATTCAGTAGTTAATTTCATTTTGTAAAGGATAAGGTTAATTTGCTTTTCTGTGTATAAATATATTGAATAACAGCTATAGTTAAATTCAGTTTCTTCTTTAAAATAATAAAAATGAAAACCTTATCCGAAAATGCATATAACTTCCTGATTTTATACCAAATGCCATAAACAGCATAAGTTCAAATAACTTTAAAAGCAATACATTATTCAACTACAAGTCTGAAGTGTTTAGACCATAACTTTTAAAGTATGCATTACTTCTAACTGCAACATTAATGGCATATAACTTGTTTATTAATGTTTTCCCTGGCCATTTCAAGAAACACTGATTTCGCCATTAACCATTATGAAGCTATGAAAAATGCCGTGTTTAGTGCTAATGAAACCTCATTTCATATTATTCAGTTTTATTCGCTAAACACCACCTTTTCCATGTACGCCGCACTCTTTTGTTCGTCGGTTACAATAGTAGAAAACATTTCATTTTCTGATGAGAAGTAAAAGAAAAAACTGTTCAAATTGACCTGTTTTTAACCCCTTTGAGGGATAAGAAAATTATTTATAAATTCGAATTTATAATTGCAACATAGTAAGAAAAAATGGTTTTAAATTAACACATTTTAACTTTTAAAAAAGGTTAATTTAATTATTTTTTTTACTCCTTAATATTTTCAATTTTAAACTATAATGCAATTTCAAAATGCATAAGATATTGAGTATTGTTGATAAACTTTTGGATTCTAGGCGGGTATATGCATCTGAATCATTTATATGGTTTTAAAAGTAGAATTTTGAGTTTTGTAAACTCTTCAATGTTTAGGCTGTGGGTTTGCCTTATTTTTTATGTGTAGGCTTATTTCTTTAACCTTTAATTTATTTCCCTATGGGAATGATGCAAGTAATGTTAAACTAAATTGTATTAAAAAACCTAATTTCGTTAGCAATTTCATAAACTTTTTTTCGTCGAAAATTTTACAAACTTTATTTTATCCTTCTTAAGGCTTTATGGCTTTCGTACACAGCAACAAAGTGTCCTTTAAAGAATATAATGTGTGCACAGAATCCCTTTTTAAAAAAATTACTTTTAATGTATTTTTAATTTCTATTTTGTATTAATTTTCATGCAAATTCAGATATATACCATTTATTTAATCTCCCATATGAGAAAATTGTAAACATTACAATTGGCCAGCATCTAACCGAAAGACATATTTCTACCATAAAACTTTTCTAAAAATAATTAAGAAGAAATATCTTACAGAACTCTAAATTTTAAAAGTATCATTTTCAGAGAATAAATGTTGCGTTTAAAATAACTTTTTATCGAGTCAATTCACAGTGGGCCACATTAAACACCAAACCAAGTGTGCAAGGAGAGAAAATCCACATTTTAAAGTGATGTTTCGCTGTTTCGTTTCCAAAAGCACGTCTCAGTTATAGCGTTCCCGCCAAAATGACTCGACGCGTCCCGACAACAGTTTTGGCGGGAATTAGCAGCTAAGCGCGCCATTTCGGGAAACGACCGAGTCGATAACGATAATTGCTGTTGCCACGGGGAGCGGAAAAGATCGGGGGTCGAATTAATTTACGCGCGTAATTGCCTACGGGGCTGGAAATTCCTCCTGTGGAAATTGTTCATATTTTTAAAACAACCGGATTTTTGAGGGTGCTTTTTCGTTGTTTTGGGGTGTTTGTTTCTTTGTGAAGAAGCATTAATTGGTAATCGACAATGGTTATTTTGAGAGATGGCGGATTTCACCCCTTCAGGGGTTTCAATGTGTCTGGGGAAATTAGGCGTAAGGAAGGCGTTATCGCCATTAAAGGGAATGGAAATAAATGGCTGGATATCGGTTAATAAAGATTACAAGAAAAGTTCATGTCAGCGGTAATGGGTATAATTAGAGAAATAAGGAGGCTTTTAATCAAAAAAGTTGGTTTATTAGTTTTAAGATAATTTATATTTACATTTGAGTTGATTAAAGACGAATTTTTCGTTATTAGCATTAAACTATAGTGTTAATAATACATGATGATTCAGACTAAAAATATCGCATAAACTGTATAGATTGTCAAAAACCCAGATAATTTCCTTTTTTCCTTACAACTGTGTTTATTTTATTCATTTGCTGTAAGTGTGGCCTAAAGCTACATGTTGTTCAAAATCAAGCATGAACAACGAAAAATAAAATAAAAAAAAAAGGTGCCACAGCATAATAATTCTCCAAAATTATAAAAATACATCAGACCAAATCTAAAGAATGGCGACCACTATAAAATATACAACAAATATTTTCTAAATGTATTTAAATCTTAAAAAATCTGTAGCCTTTACCCCCATATAAATGAATAAATAAAATGATAGCACGATTTGGTTGGAAAAAAAATTATTTTCGAACTCTTATTTTAAATATTTTGCTACTTCAGGTGACATATAGTTCCTTCCAGCTTTCATACCCAATCTATCTCTCATCAGTGTTTTGATTGGCTCCTTGTTTATATTTTACATGGATTAACTGTTCGAGGAAGAATTTATTTTCAATCAACAGTTTTTTGCTACTCAAGACCAGAAACATGCCAATTAATATAAACAAATTAATAAGGTACAGTCGGCGACAAAAAAAAGTAAACAGACCTCGCCGTTGAGACACCGTTTGTCGGAGGCACAATTGTGATATGTCATTTTAACGGAAATAACGCCATGAGTTGATTGGTCAACACAAAAATTTCTTAAGGGGTCGTCTTCATATTGAAATTAATACCAACTTCAAAATTTCCAATGGCAACACCCAATTTTTTTTATATAGAAATGTTTAAAATCATCAAAATACCCCAAATATCAATTTTCGTTGCCAGATTCCTTATAGTTGCTGAGTTATGGTTACAGAAAATTTATGGATCATAATGTTAAATGAGATTTCCAAACTTTTGATCACATCTCCATTAATAATATACGTAGCCAGACGAAATTTTTTTGTGTGTTACTTAATAACTTTCCAAACTAAGATAAAATAGTTTTATATAATTTAAGAAATATTTAATATTTTCAAAAAAATTATTCATAATTTTTTCGAAAAATTATGAATATAAACCCATTAATATTTTTACAGAAATGGATTCAGGGTCAAAAGTTAATGAAAAGTACCGAATTTCGTAATTCTACTAGCATGACATTTTGAGTTATGATGATAATAAGCTTATATTTTGAAATAGGGGACCGTATAAAAGTGGAGAAACGACAACAATCAAGACTGGATCGATCGTTTGGTGATTAAAAATAACTGTTAAGAAAGTTGTTCTCTTTTCTTCAAATTAAATTAATAATCATTTTTTCCATGGATTTGAAAGTCTTGAAAAATAAGTTTTGAATTTAATTTCAGGTTATTCGTGTGTCAAGTGTGTTTTATAAGTGTTATAACGTAAAATAGTAGGTGAAGTATCGAGTATTAACTGGAAATTAAACTCGCGAAAATAATGTTCTATTTTACATGAAATTTTATTTTTGAAAACGATAAACAAAAAAATTACATTTGTAATCTATGATAAAAAAGTAATTAAATGACTAATTTTATGACTTAATTAAGAAAGCGAACTCTCAGTACTATTTATTCTATATACGTTCTTATTATAGTGCTTTTTCCAAATAACGTTGTTAGGTTATGCAAAGTATAAAAAAATGTAATTGAATGCATTTGATGCAAAATATAAAATAAATACAGTTATATCGCAAGAGAATAATATATTTTTTATGAATTAACTAATAAACATCTCAATGAAACATCCCGTTAATATGCCTGCCATCCCCATTGCAGCTTTCTTGACCAAGTGCTCTGAGGTGATGGGCATATATTCGCAGTAAGGTGGCCAGCCTCACGGGGAACACCGAGTGCTCAGATCCCAAGCATGCTTGGTAATCCGGGACTCGATCCCCGGAACTGTGGCGCGACAATGCGAAGTGCTACCTCTATTTATTACCACTGTGAATTAACCACTACGAATTATGCTAGCACTATGAAGTAACACAAGGATCAAATAAATTTAATCAGCAAAATATTTTAATAATAAACAAAACCAAGATTATAACTACTTTTTACTTCCTGCAACGTTGTTCTCAGGGCACAAATTGTTGCCAAATTAATCTTTAGATTCTAATGTTTTTTGTCATTAAAATTTTATTTGTATTCAAAAATAACTTCTTGCTAGAAGATAAGATTTTTAGAACAAAATTCAGAGTGTAAACTATTCGATGAAAATTCTCCAGTCATTTAATTAATTTGTTACGCTAATTATTATTATGGGTTTTGCATACACATTTTCGCAATTAATTTCAACTTAAAATTAAATTAGAGGACAATACAGATAAAGCTGTCGAATTGAGTAAAATTGAATCAAGTACTGAATAGATTGCGGTTATATTATTGATGCATCATGTAAAGTTCTTTTCCCAAAAAGTTTATGTGTCTTAAATTCAAAACGAAAAAGTTTTTAATTTAATAAATGTTAATCAAATAAAACAATATCTAATAATTGTAGGGAACTCTTTACTTCCTTTCTTTGATTGGAAAAAAACCAAACGATATATTATTATCGAATTCTAAATAAAATCTTCTACACTATATAAGGACATTATTTTATAATTATTCATTTTGTTTTAATTCGTGTATAGTAAAAACCGATAAAATTACAAACTGATGGTTAACGTTTTAAACGGGGGGAAAATGAAAACCTGAAAGATAGAAAGGCAGTTCTAAGCATAAGTCGGTCTGTTAGCTAAAGATCCTTACGGACAGACGACCAAAAAGCATAAAGCATTAGTTTACGATATGATGTTATACCTTTCAAGAAAAAAAAATTAAAAGCAAACCATTAGAATTGACTAAGTTAGAAGGGAGAGTACCGACGGTAAGGCAAATAAAAATTTAAAAGTTACATTACTGATACCTCCCTTTTCAAATAATAAAAATAAATAATAAATATTTGAAAATCTGAAGGATGGAATGAAAGGTCTAACTAGCCTATAAACTGAAGGGAAGGAAGAGAAAAGAAAATTTTTATTTAGCGGGGGTGCTATCTACATATAGGAAGGCTAAACGAGAACAAAACCTGCAAAGGCACCCTCCGTGCCACCACAACACAACCCACCACACCAGGAAAATGCTAACTTTTCAATTTTTCCTACTGGAAAAAAATGGTTAACAATAAAAATTTAAACTTTTTAATTTTGTAACAACATTAAATATTTAAAGCCAGCAAATAATTATCGGTACTTCACCGTTAATGGATAAGCAACAAAACTATTTGAAAAAATGTAATCAAGAATCTTTTATAACATGCAACTCAACTCCCGACAAACTAAAATCCTGGTCATAAACTATTTGAAACGTCATTAAAATTATCCACATAATCCTAGTCTAAACAATTGGAACACAGCTAACAGCAAATTTTACGAATAACTAATTAATATTTCACTATTTTTTTTATTGGCGATAATCTCGCCGGTTTTTAAAGCACAGAATGAGAGACTTTGGGGATATTTGCTACATATTTGGCTAGAAAATCTAGTTACAAGGAGGGGGCTGCGGAGCCCATTCGGTTAGGCACTCGCCTAGCATGCGAAAGGTCTCAAGTTCGGGCCCGGGCAACGCCAAAATAACTGCCGACCTATAACCGGTTCGTGCAGCCAAAAATGTCCGACGAATAATACCCCGTGTAGAGGGAGTGCACGTTAAATATCCTTCAAAGTCGTACGATGTTGCCCTTAACGGTTGGGTTGGGTTCCTATTCAGGTGTCGACTCGTAACTTGACTGGGGTTCTAAAATACGACGCCCGTCTCCAATAGCACTCGTGTAGCTCTAGTGCGACGATAATTCAAAGCCTAACTTAACATAGTTACAAGAATAGGTAGTTTCCATACTTGACCGATAAATCTATACGTGAAAAACGCTAAAAACACAAAGATTGCTACAAACAGCCTATCATTTAGCTGCATAGAATAATGATTTTTGCCGCAAAAAAAAGTTTTCGTTGGGTTCCCGCTCATATATCGGCCTCGTCTTTTTACCATGGCTAAAAATTATTTGGCGAGCCTCCAAGAGCCTTTTGTAACCTTAACTGCGAAGTTCTTTCATTTTTTTTCAAACCAAACTGAAAATCAAGTATATCAGGCCCGCTCAGGTGTCGACCTTGTCAGTTGACCAGGGTTCCAAATTCCTAGGGGTACTTGGCAGCATCAAGCAAATAAAGGAGGCTAGAAATAGACAGCCGGAAATTATTAAATAACTTACCTAAATTACCTCAATTACCCTCAGTTCTCATTTTAATAACATACAATCCAAATCTCAAAAAAAAAAAAAATGTCAGAAACTACTTGACCGCGGTTATTATCAAAAAGTAACCACAGTTCAACTCCTTATATAACTCTAAAAAAAAAAAAAAAAACTAACTTAATCATCACACACACAAATCTTCTACAATATTTATTCAAAAATCTTGAATATTAATCCATATTTCTTCGCCAACAGCGCCGTCTTGGCAAAATGAGTTAAGGCGTCATGCCACGGATTATACCTTTTAGGATTCTGTTCTCGTCTTAGTCGTCCTATAAACGAATCATGCTGGACCAAACATGCTCCACGAAAAAGCATACTGGACCAATTGTTTCAGGTTCAATACGTCGTGGTCCAAAGTCCTGGCGTGATCCCACTTAAGAAGTTATTAGTTGCTTTGAGTGCCAGCTCAGATGTTGGCGTCACTTGACCACTGTTTAAATTACATATAGTACTGATTCAACCAAATCTTCTCCATAAAACAACAAATAATTAAAATCAATATATTCACAAAAGTAAAAAAAAAAATGGTTTATTCCTTGGTAGTTGTCTAAAATATCTTAGCCCGTACCAATATACTTTCTGAAGCTCTAGTGGGATGTTAATTTACTCATCTTGCAACCAAGCCCTCACCCTAAGCACAAAAAGTCACATAAAGGAAAGAATTTGACAAAATTCCATATTGGGAAAATGTGGACCTATAAATAATACATGCATATATGGATATGCCCCCCGTTTTTTGTCAAACACGTTTGGTTGTATAACTCCTGAACAATAAGGAATCTGGCAATGAAAATTGATATTTGGGGTATTTTGACGATTCTGAACATTTCTATATAAAAAAAATTGGGTGTTGCTATTGGAAATTTCGAAGTTGGTATTGATTTTAATATGAAGACGACCCCTTACGAAATTTTTGTGTTGACCAATCAACTCAGAACGTCATTTCCGTTAAAATGACGTATCGCAATTATGCCTCCGACAAACGGTGTCTCAACGGCGAGGTCTGTTTACTTTTTTTTGTCGCCGACTGTACAATAACGTAAATTTTGGTTACAACTAAAAGCTGTACTACGTCATGCTTCATTTTAATTTTTAAAAAATTTTTAAGGACAGTATACTTTCAGATTCAATAAGAATACAGTAATAGTGCATACATTTAAAAATAAAGTACTTAAGTTTATTCACCAAGTCCAATAAAATATAATTATTATTTATATTCACACAGCATCTGTTTTGTGAACTTTCAAACATACTTAGAACTTTTTATTAATAAAAATATTATGTTAACTTTTTTAAACTTCATTTCTTAAACCATTATAATGTAAATCAATCTTTCATATTAAGTATAGAATTTCATGTAAAGAACAAACCATTGAAATTTATTTAGTAATTTAAAATGTTATTGAAAATTCTTTTTCGCAATACGAATCTTTAAATATAATTTAAATACCCGCAGCATAAAATAAACACACGCAACTCCTATAAATAATTCCCTCAGCAAAGATTGAGAAACAATGTAAGCTTATTTATTTGTTTTTTATGAATTGTTTGATCAATATTTAGAAAATAGCGAGAGTTCAATTTATTTGCCCCCAGCTGTATGCCTGAGGTTTTTCGCAATCGCTCTGCCATTACTAAATCTCTCAGTATTGAATTTTGAGCTACGCAGAATGTCTTAATAAATATCTAGCTATTTTTTAAATTATAATTTTATCTTCAGTTAGAGCCTAATCAGTCAGTTTCGTGTTGAGCAAGCTTTTTGTTATCTAAAATAATAGGAGAATAAAATCAAAACTATACATTGTATCAAGATGTATTGTAAAGTACATTAAGAACATAAAATAATTTGAATGGTTCTTTTTATCCAGGATTTGTATTGTTAGTTACAGATTTATAGTATTGGTACGATTTCGAAAGCATTTTTTGCTTATTGGCATTTAGAGTTTTGTCATTTGTATCACTATATCACATATTTCCATTGTTTAAAAATAATAACCTATGTTTTACATGAAAAAACAAAATTTAGTATTCTAATAATTTCAATGTATGAAGCAATAATATTAAAGATAAATAAACGTATGCCAAATACAAAGAATATTTACAATTTAAAACATAATATTTATTTAAAAATACGTTAATAAACAGATAATTTTATCTTTACTTTATATCTATGAAATGCAAGCATGTTTTTAGACTAGCTTTGATTTTTACGTATTTTAAATACATTTTCTTTTTGAAAACTTTTCCCATAAACAACTTAAAAAAGGATAGCCGCTACTAATAAAAACTACCTCATATGTGTTATAAAAAAGCAGCCTGTCTCAAAATGAAAATTAAAAATATAAAAGTGTGCTTTCAAAATAACTTTCAATCAAATAAGCATTCAAAACGTGCAGCTTGTTCTAAAGTAAACCTCAACATCAAGTCTTACTCATAACTCATTTACAAATAAAATAAGAAACAATACACTTTTATTACTTTACCATTTTCCCATGAATTGTTTTATCAATACTTCGAAAACAACCCAAGTACAATTTATTTGTCCCCAGCCGTAGTGATCTCAAGTGTCGCTAGCAATCCGCCGTTTCCTTCCGCGAACCCTTGCAATGTTGACTTATGGGCCACGTAGGATCACAAAAAGAAAATGAATGACTTTAGATCTGAAACAACCTGTTAAAGGAAAAAAGAGAAAAGAAAATCTACACACACTCAAAACCAAACCTCAAAAAACAATTGGATAAAAAAAGGGTGGTTGAAAAAGGCATAAACCAAAACCTAGAGGAACTTTTTCCTTCGTGGGGGAGGGGTGGGGGTTGGAATCTATGTATAAAAATCGCAGACAGGAAATAAGAAATCATGGCTCATTTTTTTCTACAATGGCTGAAAAACTTTAAAACCATATTTCAGATCAAGAAATGGGGAGGGGATTTTGGTATAGATTGGAAAAAACGATATAAGGGCAAGGGAGGAACAGCGGGGTAAAAAAATAAGTAATTTATATAGGGAGGGATCAGTTTGATAGTGGTACATAACAACTCTTATTCAACAGCTTTATTAAAAAAAATACAATAGATATAATTATCTGAAGTAGTACTTTAGAATACAATACACGATGACACAGTTTATACATAATGGTTCAGTATATACATGAAGAGTTATAAAAAATAAAATGTCATGCTTGTTAGCGAAGCATGTAATACAGATTACCTTATAAGCTTTAGACCTTTTTCTGTATTTAATGCACCAGTTTTTAAAGCAACAAACATAAATATTAATTAAAATATAAATAATTGATTATTAATACTGCACTTGGTAAATGATTTAGAAATATGTATTATATTCAAAAAATAAATATCATTTTGATTTCGCTAAATTAATCTAGGATTCAGAAAAATAATAATTATAAAATTTGTGGAGAACAAATGACCATACATTCACATTACAGGCTATGAAATGCCTCAGATGACACCGTAATACCTTACGTACTAACACATGAAGTTTACCTTAAGTTAGAAAATGAAGAGAAGTTTACTTATGGTTTATTAAACTATCAATATTTGATCTCAAATATAATTTATTTATATCTTAGCAACTTAATTTTATTATAGTTAATTACAAATTATTTCTAAGTGTTAACATTCGGCTCCCTTTAAACTCATTTATTATTACTCATCCACATATGTAGTTACAAATTGGTATTAGAAACTAAATTAAGACCATTACTTTTTTGGATAGTTAATGTAAGTTCTAAATTAATATGTTTATTTGCTAGAACCTATGAAGAAGTAATCAATTCTCAGATTGTAAATCCATTTTGGAACAAAATGAATTTACTTTTTTCAGACAGTTGATCTACCATTCAAGTCAGAGTTTTATGTCCGTTTACAAAATTGAGCTTTGAATTTCAGTTAATTAAAATGAAATTTTGCTCTTGGTATAAACGTTAGTGTCACATGTATATGATGAGGAGTTAGTATATTTATTTACTGGAGCCTCAGATTATAGCAACGACGTTCTGTATTAGCCTCATTCAAACACAAACGTTTTACGTTACATTTGAACATAAATATACACTGATGATTTTAAGTTCGTTAATCATCCACTGATAAATCTAAGAAATTGAATTGAAGTTACACCACTTTTCTGAGAATCCAACAGACACATAGATTTCATTTTTTCTATAAAACTTTTCGGGGCTGGGGACTGTTTTGGAGGGCAAATCCATCTTAACTTTAAGGGGGTATTACCGTCATGGAACTGCCGCAAATACCAGGATCAGTTGCGAGCACGAGATTTCTTGCGAGATACGGGGTATCTCCTCCAGGCCTAAAGCTTTAAGCTTCCTCCCCCATAGAAATTCTGGTTTTTACATTCCATATCGCACGATAATGCGATTGCAGCATTTCTTGGGAACTATAATATTCAGAATGGAATGGGAAAATTTGCCTGTAATGGTTCTTTGGGTAATATCACTGCGGACTTGCTTTGCTTTAACTGTGTGGGTAGATTTGTGTGCGGAATACAGAGTGTCTCTTGGGTCCTCGAAATTTGAGTGTCGCATATTTGGGCTAAAGATAGTGCAGCGTTTCAGTTGAGTTTAATTTTTTTAAAGGAAATTTAAGTTGTTTTTAAACTATTATTATCAAGTAAAACTGAACACAATACAATTCAATTCTGAATGATCGTGATTTTTTTTCTTAATCAAAATATTACTTATATGCAATTGTTGTGAGTATAGACATGGATGTTTATTTGCTAGTGTAGACGCAGAATGTATTACAACACAATTATCCTTACAAAAAATTTTATTATAACTTAATGCTTAAAACTTGAAATTTCATTTACCTGTTTACAATGCAACATTTTATACTGTGTAGCAATCCACTATATTTTTAATTAAAGACATTTTTTTCTCATCCATTAAAAAAGGGTAACACTTTGAATTTGAATTATTCTTTTGAATATCAAATATATTAGCTCTTTGAGTGATATAGTTAGTTAAACAGGTGTAAGATTATTATCGAAAATTAATTTTAAATAAATTAAGAAAATTAAAATATTAACTAAATAATTAATATTTCATTTTTTCTCTAGCAATTTAATTTTACTGATGCCTCAATGCTATTTTTTAATATGTAAAGAATACAATTTTATGCATGTGTATATATTTAAAAAATATTTTTGTTTCTGAAAATTTTGACAGAAAGTTGCTTGATTTATACCATGTATCTCGTAGGGATCCTTAACCAAAACATGGAACTTGTAACATGGGTGGACGTAGTAACGTAATGAAGTATTTATAAGAGATTCACTACTAAAAAAAATATATGTTAATTTTACACAAAAACACTATTATTTTCTTTAAAAAACTTTTTTCCTGTAAAAATATTATGTTTAATGTAATAACATATATTTTCTATTTATAACAACGTTAATAAATTAAACTGTAAATGAGCAACCATTTGACTGTGATTAACTGTGCTGAAATTATTCAGTAGGGAGAGCGTTGAACTGGATATCAAAATATTGTATTTCAAGACCGTGTTATGTGTTTATGGTTCGGTTTTAATTATCATCGCACTAGAGCAACATGAATGTTATGTGTTTATTATTCTTTGGTTTTATCGTGTGTCCCTGGGGAGACCAGAGGTTCTAAATCCCGCTGAGGGAGCAGAAATTTGCTTTTCCTTTTAATTTGTCTGGTTAAAAAAAACAGCCTTTGCATTAAAATTGTAAACTGTTCGTACAAATCGACCATATTACCTCTGTAAATGTTACGGTATTTATCTAGATCACACGCTGACAGTTTTTCTGTGAAAACAACATACTTTTTTATAGAGTATACGATAGTAAGAAAAACTGGAAAACGATTAGGCATAAACCATACGCAGAATATATAAAACTTTATTCTACATTACTACAAATTTACATTTAACTTCAACACAAAGAATATAAATATTTCAAAATGCGTATTTGATATTTAATATAGCCAAAACAGAGGCTTCGAAAATAGCTGTGCATATGAGAATCGAAATATCCATTTTAAAGTTTCTTTTATTTTTCTGCTAGAGAGGCCAATAAGGGGGTGCTAAGAAATCTAAAGTATGTCCGATCGATAATCGTGTCGCTCCAAATATCGGCGATCGATATTTTTGGTGAAAAAAATTAAACAAAACGATATAGAGAAGTTTTGAAAAAAGAATTACAGAAACGTAAGGAGAGAGGCTAGACATTATTTCTAGATCGCAAAGGGTTCTTTTGCCTTAATAGCAAGAAGAGAAAAATCGATTATTCTTTTTTCGATTGTTTTTTATTCTTTTTACTGAAAAGAATGGAATAGTTTTGGAGGTTTTTTTAGAACTTTTTTACGGGGCATGGAACTTTTGTTGGGACATTGAGTGAGAAGTGTTAGTCACGCATAAACATTTTTTTATATTAACACATTGTGTAACTATAAATAAAAAAATAGGTATAGAATTAGTTTAACAATACAATATTTTTTTACAAGGCATTCGTAAAAAAAGTATAGCCTTTTGGAGATTTGACGTTTTGTTTTTTGGTGAGGAAAAAAGCTATTTTAAATTATTTGTTTGCTGTAATTGACTAATGTAATTCTTTAAGAGGTATTTCTTAAAGGTTCTTAAGAGGTATACTTATAGAAATGTTTGGAAAATACACTCTTAAAACAAAAGAGTGAAATCCACTGATATATGAGAAGTGCATTTTCGACACTGGAAAGGAGCGAAAATTATTTCTGACTGAGTTAAAATCACTCGTTTGGAGTGGTCCCGTTGGAGTTTTAACTAAACAAAAGAGTGAAATCCACTCCAATAAGATAAGTGCATATTCGACACTGAAAAGAGTGAAAATTAACTCAGACTGAGTCTAATTTATTCGTTTGTTTTAAGAGTGTAGCATTTAATACTTACCGTGTACTCTTTATAAAATATATTGATTTACTACTATTACTATATTTCCATTACTATATTTTTAATAAATTTTAAACCTAGAGTTAAATAAATAATTTATGTTTGCTACTAAAAAATATATAAAAAAATTTCTCGTGTGTAAAACTTGGAGAAAAAATAATAATAAACTAAATTTAACCCTATATTTCTAAAAACTAATAGTTCTTTATTATATTTACCATTAAAAAATTCTTTACGCATTCAAATATTTACTTTTTAAGAATTTTCATAATTAAAATGGTTAGAAACCACTTTATAAAATATACTTATAAATGCCTGATGCCGCCTTATAAAAGCATACCGCTTAGCAAACTTGCATTTCATTATCTTAACACTTTGATGCAGCGATAATATTTTCAAACATAATGCGCTGTAAAGTTAAAAAGAAAGTAATGGATCAATTTCGACATTTACTCCTACTTAATTAAAAATTTAAAATGCACGTATGCTGTAAATTTAATTAAGGATTATTAGCCATGCAGTTGATAATACTTTATATAGGAGGAACTCTAATAAAGTAAACCCATATCAGCTGCTTATTTCCACGGTCTATTAATTGCTAATGCTTGTTCTTAGAGCAGGTCTTTAAACAAAATTTAATGATTTTTTCTTTTATTTCCAAACCGTTAATATGCTTTAATATTTTATTTAATTCAAACCACACTGATTGTGATTTTGGTTGGTAAATAAAATCTGACCATACAAAAACTGAAAAACGAACATATTTTTTCTGCACTATTCACTCACTATCGTTATTATAATTACATATTTTCATGTTACAGTATATTATGAAACTTTTTTTTTAAAACTAAATTATATAAACTCATTAGCTGCGACTTTGCAAATACCATTAACGCTTTATTGTTTTTAATCAAATGTTAACGTGAAGTTTTTTTTTTTTTTTAATCAAGGTAAATTGCATGTATAAACAGTTCAAGACTGGCATCTTCATCTGTCTTACATTTGCATCATTTACAAACAAGTTATGTAGTTTTCAGCCTCTTGAAATGTAAAATTAACAATAACTTGAAATAATTTTTATCCACCCTTTTACTATGGTAGGGGTAGGTACATATATATTCCGGCTTGTACGCTTGATCAGAGATCCGCTTATAAGCCGTCGTCAAGTAAGACAGACGCGGTAAGGATTTTTACTGTCACAGAGAAAGGAAATACACCCAGGGTGAAGGCGGGAATCGAACCTGCACCCTTTACAGCGTGCAGACTGCTAGCGTAAGGGTCCAAATCACTCGGCTATCCCTTTTTCACTATACTCTTCACCAACTAACAACCAAAAAGGCTATATTCCAGAATTTTCCGTGGAAGAAAAACCTCTCAGCTTATGGCTGGCTGGAGTCCAAATAATTGCAAGAGCTTAAGAGCTCATTTCAAGACAAATACAATCAGTTAAGTTTCTTTTCCTTGAGAAAGAAACTAAAAATAAATAATTGTCCATTAGAGACTAGACACTATTAGAAGCTTCAAATTTTCTGGAGAATTGTTACTCCGTATTGAGGGTTTGATACATTGTCCAGCAGATATAGAATAAAATCACAGAGCATTACAACAGAAATATAATGCATCGAATTCGTGTTCATTTGTATATTATAAGTTAATAACTAAAAAATATAACTATTGAGATAAATTATTCTATTGAGATAAATTATTTTAAAAGACAAAAACTAAAGGTAATAAAGTTCAAATTACAAATTAATTTCTTTATTTGGTTACAGTTATTCGAAATTAAGAAGCATGGTCCACATGTCTATCATTTGATAGGGTTAAGACTAACCAGTGAATGAACGTTAAGGCGCTGCGTTCGCCAGTGAATAATCACCAAGACATAATAACCAGGACAACCAACCATATGTCAGATAGCTTCCAACCTAGATGAGAGAAAGTCAGTGTTGCCAATCCATCTAGCTAGAGGAATGATTTTCAATCCTTATTTTTTAATTATATTTACCAAATGTTCATTCACTGGGGCCTGTTCACTCGCTGGTCAGTCTACCCTACCTAACAAAATCAACAAATGGTGACAAAGATTTAATAAGGCGGACTTTCAGAAAACAATGCGGCGACAAATTTCGTTTCTTATTAACCTACAGTGATTCTTAAATGTTAAGCATTATTTACATTTTTATGATGCCTTACACCTTACACAACCAACAAATATGGCAGATGGAAGATAAGATTTAATTTTAAAAAACAATGTAAATATAGAAAATTGGATTAATAATTTTTATTAATTCGGTCAAAAGAGAAAATTGCTTTTTCACCATTAACATTTACCTACATTTTACTACGTAGTAAACAAATACAGAACATCCCGCCCACCCACCCTCTAACTAAAAACATACATTAAGAAAATCAAACGAAAACAAAATAGTGATTTTTTAAAGGTTGATTTGATATCTTCTAGTAGGTAGGTTTGATATCAAAGTACTTGGTTTTGTACTTTTATTGATTTGATCAAACGAGAAAATTGCTTTTTCAGTCCAAACACTTATCTACATTTTTCCACTTTTTTACTACGTAGTAAACAAATACAGACCCCCTCCTCCAACCCCCTTCTAACTAAAAACATACAATTAGCAAATCAAATGAGAAAAAACAAGTGATTTTTAGGTGAATGTTTTGATATCACTAACTCTATTTTTAGCTTATTAGGGCAAAATTTAAATGCGTAAATATTTTATCATAAAAAAATAACCAAGGAAATTAAGCAATATTCGTTGATTCAAAGCTTCACAAAATAAACTTTAAGTGTTTTTATACCTTCATCAGTACACATGGTAGCACCAATCAAAGCCGACAAAGATCAAATACAAAAAAAAATCCAATTTATTTCAAAATATCAGCATCCATACTTAGTAATTGGTTGTCCGAAAGATGTTTTCACAATTGTCTTTTATAATTGCACAGCCTATCGAAGAAATACGTTCCACCGCTCTTAATTGCTCAGGATCAGCGATCTGTAACAGAATAATAAGAACCTCATTTCGAATGTATGTCTTTTAATTAAGAATTTGCATGTTAATTATCGATGCCAGCATGAAAGTCGAGCATTTTTTAATTGCGTCCCCTTCGTTTTATGATAGGGTATTTTCTTAAACAATGCATTTTAATTCCGAAGATACTTTTTTTGTTAGTTTTCTTGGAAGATTTTTCACTGGAGCGTGTAATCGTCGCAGTGGAAAATAATTAGAAAATCTATTTTGAGCACAGGTTCAAACAAATTTCAACTTTTTTTAATAATCTTGGGAAATTAATTTTAAGATTGTTTT